>JANHGN010002740.1:70488-108198 GCA_024605025.1 Megaceryle maxima
TTGGTTTTTTCGGGGTTTTTTGTAATCTCAGAAGTTTCAAACAGATAAATATACTTAAAATAATATAATTTTGTTATTTTATAAACTTACTCTGAGCCAGACATAGTATGGAATTTAATTTAAAATTTATGTCATGTAGTTACAATTTAACTTTATTTTGGTAGCTGTATAGTTTTGAATAATTAAAAAGAACTGACTCATTCCAGTGCAATGGCCCAAAAATGCAAATCTGTATTAAAATTGGTATATATTAATCACCAGATTATATTTGTCATTCTGAAACAGTTATGATGCAAACACTTATCATAATAATTTTATGTAAAGACATTACCGTTTAAGCAGCACAATTAAAATTTTAATTTTGCAAGCATATCAGGTATTATCTGTAGTGCTTATGTCTTGGGTAAACATGATAATACTGCTAATTCTCTGAATTGTAAAATATATTCTGTAATACAAAGCATTTTTAAAAATCTGTTTTTTAAAAACAATTGTGATTACATAAGTCTGACTGAAATAGATATTTTATGAAGATGGATATTATATGAAGAAGAATAACGTCTAAAAATATTTTGAAATATCTTGAAAACTGTAAAGTAAATCTTGTCTCTGTAGTCTGAAGATTGTAGGATGGTTTGGGTTCCTGGCTTTGCTGTATATTTTTGTATTCTACCTCACTCATAAATTTCTTTTTTCTAGAAGAATGGTCTCCTTCCACAGAGTTTTTAATATTTCTAAGTTTCAGCTACCATGAATGCCTAATGTGGAGTTCTTGAAACAAATTAAAGGAAAGAATCAGGGAAACTGTGATCTACTACTGTTGATCTTTTCTGCGCTTGTCACATCGTGGTATCTTCATTAACACAGTGTAAATGGTAACCTCGGTCACTGGTCTTCAAAAGTGCTGTCTAACACTTCATTTTTTTTGTGTCTGCAGATTGCTATCGGGATTAAAACCTGGATCCTTGAGGATTGTTAGCTTTTATGATGCGAAGTGGAAAAATGACAGCACTATTTTAGTGTGAATTGTGGAGATTTTAAAGACCTGATTAGCACACTGAATATTGTATGTGAAACACTGGATAAGATTCATCTTACCTAATTTAAATGCTCAAGGAGTACACACAGAACTCAAACTACATCAGAACTAGCTGCCTACACTCCTTTAAGGAGTTAAAAGAGGAGAAATAGGAACTTATTTCATTAGAATAATAATCTAATGTCAGATGATTCATAATGTAGATCAACCATTTAATGCAAATAAATGTAAAGGAACAGTACATAGCCAGGTCATAATTAGGGACCAAATAATTCAGTGCATCCTCCCCAGTCTGATTATATTATTTATTATTTTTGTAAGGCTACTATGTTCCACATTAAGGCCTACATAAACTCTTTTCCATTGAAAGCTAAATAATGACAATAGCTGTGCATGATAATCATCAGCATTTGTGCTTTGCCTAGATAATGTGCACCATATAATTATGGATTAAAACAATTAACAATATAACAATGGTGCAAAAAAATTAATGATTTTGTTGCCAGTGAAATCTGTTTTGACAAACACTAATGATACTTCACACTTGAATCAACTACATCTGTAGGACCATTTCAATCAAGGCTACAACACTACCGAGTACAGATGGATTCTGGATCCTTCTAATATTATACAATGGGACAAGATTAAATCTGACAGTAACAGACTTCTACTCTTCCAGAATATATTATTATAACCCTGTGGATAAAATCTGTGTTTGGTACAAGTTGTATGAAGGTGGTAAAGCTATCTGAAAAAAAAACAGGTAGGAATTGACTGCAACTTCAGAAGCTCATGGCTTCTCAGATTTTAAACATAAATTAGTTGTGACCTTTTGTGTTTAGCAGTGAAAGAAGAGCATTCTGTGTCAGGAGAATAAATATTTAATTGGAGCTGCCTGTCAGTGCATTTGGAAACAACTGTTAGACATGCTTAATGGTATTTCATCCTCAGCCAGCATTTCTTCTGTGAGCTAAATATCAAGGCCTATAGAGTCCCACAGGGACTACTGCAGGCATGTGGATACTTCAGGGACAAATGACCAAGATTTCATGGTAGTTTTTAATAGAGTGCTAAAAACAAACCAGGAAAATAAGCAATCTCCCACCACAACCTTCTGTACAGTTGCAGAAAACTGTACCCCACAGCACTTAATACAATATTTCCCTCTGGATGTGATGGAAAAATCAACTACAGAATTAGTAATAACAACAAGCTGCTCTGTGTAGTATCTGAAGTGTCCCAGTACCAGACAAGGGGGACATGGGATAAAATTGGCACGTCTGCTTTCAGTATCACAGATAAGGTGAAGAGGCATTGGTGACATCGAGGCATTGGGGTACAGTGTAGAGTAAAAGAGGAAGGGAACCTTCTGTTTGGCACATAAAAGGTCCAATCTCACTGGCCAGCACAAAACTGTCCTGTTAATCCTTTTAATGTGGTCAGGAATCAGAAGCTGTAGAATGCTTCCTAAACAGATCATCTTGTCAACCTGCTAATTCAGTTGCAAATTCTGTCCCAATCCTGGCTGCATATAGAAAACCTTGCTTGAAGCATAGCCAACCACTCAAGAGTACTTATGTTTATGATCTGGGAATCTATCAGAGAAGATGAACATTTTCTTATAGTATTGCTTTGCAGGGAAGTCTCTGGCTGACTGATTTTTCTATTTTGTCTCTGTGGAATAGGCCAGGGAATCTGCTGCTCTGTAAATCATCTGGCAACAACTCAAAGAAGTTGCAGTGAGGATGTTCTTCATGGATTCCCTATGAAAATCTTAATCAGCAAACTTATAAGTTAACAGAAAGAACAAACTCCTTTAAAGCAACACCTGTTAAAGTACATTAAATATGCTTGGAGTAGCTCTTGGCCAAACATAAGGTCAGCTTGCACAGGACAGTCTGTCTTGCCATCATGAAAGTCATTTAACCACTAAACCTGCATGGCTGCATTCAAGCTGCTTATATGGAACAGTCTCTCCCCATCCTAGTGTTCAACCGGGCTTAGAAATTGTTTTGGATGGTAATTATAGGCCAAAAATATACCAGGGACCATTGTTGCAATTTAGCAGATTAATCAAGTAAGTTCCAGTGTCCAGTGACATTACTTCATGCCACTGATATACCAAGATAGATAAAACCTCAAAGAGCCCTGGGATGGTAGAGCAAATACGCTGGGCAACAGTGGACTTCTGCTCTTTTGATAAAAAAAGCAGCTCTAAGAACTTTGCTGCAGCTCATTCCAAGAGCTCATCCCAGAATCACAATCAGACTGCAGCTTTCCTAAACAGAGAGCTGTGCTGGAGCTTTTAAACTTGGCCATCAAAACTTCAAAGAATCTTCACCTTGTTCTTTTTCATTACAAAAAATGAAATGTTGACCATTTATTCTGGTGGTTCTCTTCATGAAGCTGATTTGCAACAGGTTTCTTATGCCTATGAGCTTTGTTGCTTTCAGCTATGTTAACAGCCACAGGTCACATTCCGGTACTGGCATGAACCTCTGTAAGAGATTCCCAACAGCACTTTTTACTTCAGACTAGTACTAGGGCAGTTTGGGTTTGATGAAGTAAATTTTTCAAGATAAAAGCAATAAAAAAACCCCAACAAACCCAAACAGAAAACTGAAGTGTAATTTCAAGTTTCCTCTATAATTTTCAACTAGATGATAGGCTGCTGAAACTATGCATTTTGGCAAGGGAAATTTCTCACAGTTTGTAAAATGATTTTAAAAAATTACTGGTGTAAAACAGTGCATAGACACTGAAATCCATGTATTTGCAATTTCAATTAAAAGCCAGACAAGGAGTTGTCTCTAATTTAATAAGATAAGTCTGAAAAAGCTTTGACTTTTAATATCCTGAGAGCTCAGCTGCTTCCAAGCCAATAAAGTGGATATACATGCTTGCTGATCATTCAGTTTTTCCACTCTTTAAAGACACAAGTGAAGTTGGTTCCTCCAAGAACTTCCAAGAACATACAGAGTTTTGTGAGGCTGGTATAACCTTCCCATTCTCTTGTGGAGGGGAAATTAACAAAACTCTGGGCTACCAGTTCCCGCACTCCTACAGCACACGTATTACATGTTGAGGAGTCCACTGAACTGATGCTAGTGGAGAAGACTTCAACAAAATTTATCAGCTATACTTAGCTGACAGAAAGGAACAGAAATGGAGAAGACTGAAAAGTGATTAGGCTTTTGCTTAGGCCCTGATCATTATTGGAATTGAAAAAAGCTGCAGCTGTGGATGGAACAAGGGGTATGCAGTTATTTTTACAGGGAGGTTGATGCATGTTCTGTGTTCATTGGCAGAAATGTTTTCACCTGGAAAGTTTTAGGATATTTTTTTACTCCATCACTGAAATGAAAAGTTTCTTAAAGAATTCTGATCTGTTCTCAGTGCAGATACTAGCAGCTGCAGTCATCATCAGGCACAGCTTTGATTTTTGCTGCTTTTGGTAGCATCAGATACTGTATTTACTAGGGTTTGTTGGAACTATTTTCACTGAACATTACAACTTTCTGTCAATAGAATTCTTAACTATTATGCTATTCTGAAGAATTCTTCTCCAGGTCACTATATAACATAATGCTCTTTCTTAATTCATTTACCAGGTTTGCTTTTAAATTTGATAATTGGTGTTTATTTTAAAAGTCTCTCTTAATTCTGAATCGCCTGATTGTGTACTTGTCTCTAGTGGTTTGTTATATAGGTTTTATATATGATGATGTACTCTCCATTTCTCAAACTAGACAAAGAGTCCTCTCTCTTTTAAAAGGTCTATCCACCATTCCATGAAAATGAATAAATGAGTGATATTCTTCCAGCTAAGTTTTGCAATGTATCAGGAATATATGGTCTCTAACATTAATTTTTAAAGGATGTGTAAACTATGGATTTTCTAATGCTACAAGGTACTAATTGGATAAATAGTAGAAATTTGCATGAAACTACTGGATTTTCTCTTGAAAATAAATTAAAGCACAGAGATCTGAAACAGAATTGTGTTTCTTTTCTGTGACCCCAGTGTTAAATAAAATGCATATATACTTCCTATTTAATGACTATTACTATGATAAATTAAATCCTGCTTTAAAAATTGGTATGCTTACCCCATAAACAAGTTCTCCCACCATCCCATTCCAGATTTTTGTTTCTGGATCCCTCGCTCCATATTTTCCATCAGGAACAATGGCAATTTTGTACTTGATACCAATATGTTTTGCAATTTCTGACGCCAGATCTACACAGTATCCTTCAAACTTGTCATTCCCTTCAAACGTATCATGGTTTTTCTTGAACATAACATATGGGGCTTCCTATAATGAAAGAAGTAGAACTGTAAAGGAGAAGTATACCAAATATACTCTGAAAAGTAACATGTCATCTACTGACTGAACAACACACATTTTATCAAAAGTTCATGGACAGTTATTATCACATTTAAATTAAAATGTATGAACAGAAATCCCTCAGGAAAGGTATACTATTTACACTGTAATTTGGCTTATACATTTCACAAGATTTATCCACCTTACAAATTATGAACACAAAAACTATTCAAGAATGCATATAAATTGTACTCTGCTTTAAATGACAGGCCTTAAGTGCAGTATATGCTAAATTTAAAGTGTGAAGAGAGGCTGAACCTATACAATGCAAATGAGTGTGGGATAATGCAAGGTACACTTTTGATGTGGGTAAGTAAGCATATCCTCTAACATAGTGTAGTTACTATCTATGTAATTTCAGATGCATAGCCTGAATGATTTGCTTTCTTGGGGTTTAGAATGCATAGTTACTAAGAGGCTACATACATTTTAGTGAGAACATAGAAAGGAAGATAAACAGTGGAGATACTGCAAGATTTGCAAGGTCTTCTGATGAATCTAAGCAATATACATGGCCAAGAATGGTATTTAACTGCCACTGACATTACATGCTACATAAAAAGGAAGTACAAAAATATTTTTGGATGGTAAATGTCATTGAAAACAAGTAAAACTTGTCTAAAGAAGTGGATTTTACATTCACCATGTAAACCATACTATCACTATAGCAGACACTATGCGATTGGGAAATCGAGGTCACATTGGGAAAACAAGGTCACATTTTTCTTTTTTGCTCTTTGTGGATTCAGACCTTAGCAGTCATTATGGAAAACTGCACTTCCTGGTGGCATTTTTAATTACTTTACATAATTCATATTTATAATAAGCTCCAGGTAAAATACTTGTCACTAATGTCACCCTTTGTTTCAATTTACATCCCAAAATACTGGCAACTTAAGTTTTCTCCAGTAAATGTCTTTTTTTGACACTAACCTTGGTAGCACTTTGCCCTATTCACATCTTTCCTGTATATATAATTAGTACAAAAAAAAAAAAAAAGGTAAATGTGAAGTCTAAGAATGTCTGCTTCATTGAAACCACATCATCAGATGTAGTAACAACCACAGCAATTTTGTAACCTGTATCAGGTGTTTAACAATGTTGGATACTTGGCATTAAATGAGCAACAGGGGGACTGAAAAAAGAAATTCCAGAATTTTTTAGTGCGTCAGGTAACTTTTTCCTTTTGGATAACAATATGTAGCTCCTATTAGCAGGGTGTGGATCCACTCAAGAGAACAACTTGATACGTGATCCTGACCAGTATCTTTAATTTACTATTACAAGGAGAAATTCAGAGAAATAGAAAAGAGAGAGAGAGATTGTATGTGGAAGACAATATTCCCTTTATTTATGTAGGTGGAAACTGTCCAGGACCCACCTCTGTATAAGGGTAGAAGAACAGAGCTTTGTGTAATGTGAATGGATAAAGATGTGTATTTCATTTACTCCAGTGTGAGAGAAAGGTCTTTGTTAAAGTCAACACCAAGAATGGGGAATCACTAGTGTTTCCTTATAGTCAGAGTCAGGTTCTCAAGTACTGCGGGAATGTTTCACTCTCGGGTGTGTTCCCAGATTACCTTTCTGCCCATCATCTCCTTCTTTCATTATTCTTTGCTATGGACATGACTCTTTGGGCCACAATCCCTTAGCAGCCATTCAGTGTTGAAGGCCATTGATGTATTATGGACGTTGCTTCAGCTAAGGAATCACAGAGCATAGGAAAGTGTCCATAATAATCACTTCCAAAGTAAAATATTACATGACTACCTGGTTTCTTGACCTATATGTAAGTATAAATGACCAGAGAAATTGGAGGGTGACAACAGCAGATTGTTGCATTTCTTGAACACATAGTTATGGCCACTGCACAGCTAAGGATCACAAAGGACTTCCAAACCTGGGGTAATCTCAAAACAAGCTCTTATCATCCTGATGTGTGCAGCCTGAATACTGATAAGACCACTGAGCTACAGCATTAACTACACACTGTAAACACTGCAGTGACTCAGTACAATGCCTTTGCTCATACACAGTGTGTATTTTCAAAGGAAAACTGCTATTGCCAGCAGTCTGCACTGTTTCGTGTATTCCCAGCTTGAGTTATAACAGCTTAATCTCAACCACCCATCTTCCACAGGGAGAGAGGGAGAAGAGCAGGGAGAAGATGTCCTGCCCTTTCTTTGGAGGATTTTGGGATGTATCTTGGGCACATGAATCAAATATTCCTCCCTCATGTAGGCTTTTTGTTCCCATGAGAGAAAAAGTCAAAATCTGTGTCTTTCTGCATATATCACTGCACAAAAATGGTTAAAAATAAACAGAGGAGAAAGATACTATGTCTCCTGACTGTGATTTAGCCAACTCCTAGCTAGAAATAGAACCAAGTCTTGTTGAGTATCTTACATTTGTGGACTCTCTTTACAAGCATCAGCTTTATTTGCTCACTGCAATTTTGATTTTCAATGACCAGGCTTAGTGACTGCTATCTCTTCTGATTCTGTCTTACAAATCCCAAGACAAAGGCATACAATTAAAGTCAGATCAGGAAATAATTTTGGAGAGGAACACACAGCACACAGGCACAGAGGAGGCCAGGTCAGCTTGCTCCTTCTCCCAAAACTCACACAATGTGCTTCTGCCTGCACTTCATCACTGAAAGGGCTGCTATGAAAAAGCATTTTAACTGTCTCTGCACAGCAAAGCAAAGTGACATATACCTTATTTCTTCCTGTTAAAGGGTAAATAAACTTCAGCCCTCCTTCCCCAGTGGGGGAATGCTGACATGGAAAGCAGTGGGGTCCAATACCATCCTTGGCAGGTGCAAGCAACAGGAGTACAGAGGAGGGACCACCGAGTGAGGAGTCAGAAGACCTAGTTTCTGCTGGGTATCTCTAGAGTGACTTTGAGGAACTACAATGGTTGTCTCCCCATCCACTGCTGTTTCTACATGCTCTGATTGAGTGCAAAATATGGCAAGGAACATCTCATAATACAATTCTCTTATATAGCAGGTAGGACCTCTTACTACTTTATTCAACTGCTTTAAAAGAAGCAGCAATTGAGTGATATCTGCCAGTGTGAAACAATACAATCTAAAATAATAGGTACAACTACTACCTTTTGCTTGCTATGTTGTTCTTTCCCCCTATCTATTTTACACAGAGTAAATAACAGTTTCTTTAACTGTTGTGCCTACGTTACCTGACAAATAATAAGAGATGCATTTTCAAGGTAGAATTTAATGGGGAGATGTGGGTGATACTGAATGTGGCCTTCTCATAGACTGTTTGCAAAAAGAAATCCCATAGTAATCCCAGTTTTATATTCTGTCCATTTCAGATTTTGGGCATGTTTCAAACTAATGAGGTGTGCAGATATTATTATAATAACATCAGGGCACTGAAAAGCAAGTTTCACTGGTTTGCTAACAAGCAGCTTGCACAGGTGAACTTGCAAGGTCACACTGCCAAGTTGTGAAATATCCAAATTGATCAATAGCATGTATTCTGTGGCACTGAAAAGGATGATTTTTTTTTTTTCTGTATAAACTATTACAATAGCATTTTCTAAATTAGAATTAAATTTAGTGTAACCATGCTAGTCTAAAGATACAAAAGATGCAAGACATCAATAGAGAGGTACTATCTTCTGTTAGATCAGATGAAATAGCCAAAAACATTAGGCATACTTTTTCACCATTTTCAGTTATAGTATCTTGTCTAATAAAAATACTACTTCCCCCCACCATCTCTGTATTTACTACATTTTTGAACTATAAACTCTTACCCTACTTATGTAAAACACAGGCTTGACTTACTGCTGAATGAGATTTAACACTACAGAATTTGCAAGATTTCAGCTGCTTAATAGTATTCTATGGGGTAGTGAATCAAGGAAAAGTCCACAATGAAATGATCAATGACTAGTACGGAACAGATATTTGAAATGGTGCAAGCTTTACTTAAATAGTTCACAATTTTATAACAATACTTAACATTTGTAAATACATGTTGATGTCTGCAACAATTACCTTTATAGATGTAAACAAATCATTCCACCACATTGACACAAATTCATGTGTACAGTAAAATGCTCACAACTGATGATTCATACTGTAACTGAAGCTCAACAAAGTAACTAACCCAAACACCAAACAGTTCTATGTTTGGTTTTCCTATTCTAAAACTAATTTCAAAATGTTTGAACATTGTAAAAATAATTTGTAAAAGTGACAAATATTTGTGCAAGGAAATGTCTTGGGTTTAGAACAGAAGTGGCACACATATTATCACACTTTATTCTGAAAGGAATTTCTATAGGTGTCAATGGAAATATTTTTATAGGTTTTGTTTTGTTTTGTTTTCTGAATAAAGTGTCCAGGATTTGGTTTGAAGTCTTTGTTATTGTCATGCAACAAACTGCATTTTTTTTCTCCAGTCTACTAAAGACTGTACTTACTAAAATTTACCATTAAAAAATATTTTTCTATTATGTGAAAGGTTATAGTTAGAATTTTTGAGGTAAGACTCCATCAAGAGTATATCAGTCAAAACAATCAGGGTGGTTCTCTTCACCAAACAAACGCTATCTCTTCCGAGATGCTCTAAGCTAACCTGCTTGACCTCCCAAGTGTGTTTCTGTAGTTCCTTTGTGCAGCCCCTTTATGGAGAGGTCTGATATCCTCAGTGTTAGGGATTCACCTATGAGTTACTGAATAAATTTCTGTATCTTTGTGGAGTTTGATGAAAACTTGCATACTTGGGGCACAACTTAGTCCACATGCCTGAAACAACATACAATAGCTGAGACATCCAGAAGGAGTGGTCATATATAGTGTGAGACAGGCAAGTGTCATCCTGTCAGTGTAAGAAATGGGGGGTAGGCAGTATGTCCTAGAGCATCTTAATTGTCACTAAGAGCTTATAAGTGGTCAACTTAAACAATACCCTTTGTTAAAGTCATCTATATTTAGGTGACTCAATCTTGAACTGGATCCTGCCCTGAAAGCTTCATCTGCCAACACTGCCTATCTCATTGAAATACTGAGCTGGAAGCCACAATGCAAATGCAGCTCATGTACATCAAGCTTTGGTTCTAAAGGACTTGTGATTTTTACGTTTTGCAATATCAGAGTAGGTAAAGAGCTGCCTGTATCATGAAATGGATTGCAGAGTTTAGAGTAGACTTCCCATCCTACTACCTTGTATTCTACCTCAACAACTTGTCATCATATTTCTCAACTTATTAGAGATGGTTATTCTTCCTAGCTAGGTAAGTCACTCACTTTACCTTAGTGTTAGAGGAGGGTTGCATATGGTGTTCCTTCTCCAATCTTGGAGGTTCCAAGGCCCTCCTGGAGGGAATGCTTCTGCACATGGGCAGAAAAACTGTCCTTTCCAGAGGGCCACATGTACAGGAGGCTGTGCATCACACAAGGTGAAGGACACAGGTCCCTCCCAGGAACTATAAAAAGCTGGGCTGCATGGCAGCTGGTAAGGTGCATCAGCTGACCCTGTTGCCACCTCTCCTTGGGATGCAACTTCACCACATGACTTATCGGAGAGAGGTTGAGTGTCTATGTACTAAAACAAAATTGCACTAGTAAATTTTACGTGCTTTCACTAAGCTACAAATAAATACATTGCTTTGCCAAGTAGAAAACACTGTACTAGGTTCATTGAGTGCAGAGCTAATTAATTATAGTGCATCTTCTATTCAATAGCCATACAGCCACATTACAGTAAAGTAAGCATAGACACATGAAAACTGATGTAACAGTGGGGAAATAAACTTGTGCTATTTGGCTTCAGGCTAAAATTACAAGCAAGCCATGCTAAAAACTTGTAGATTTCTCTTATGCTGCCACAGCACCTGCCTTTGAAGACTGAAAAGCCTGACAGCACTGGCTGCAGAAGCTTTTCAGTTTAATGTTGGAAAATATGCATGCAACCAAAATTCTATGTGTCATCTATAATGGTTCAACTTCCCTTCAATGTGAAGAGGGCAATGAAGAGGTGAAAAAGTCTCTGTCTGGCATTTGTGACATGACTATAATACAGAGAAGAGCAAAATAACAGGATTCTGGAAGTTATACTAGTTAAATATATATATTTTCTTTGTATGTGTGATCATATGCTTGTGGATGTTAAATACATTGCCCTGGCAGGCCAATATTAAGAAACATGGTTCTAATCTGCCTTCAGCATCATGTGTGCAGCTCCCAGTGGTGTCAATGGGAGATCAGCATGATAAGGCAGAATTCACCATATATTCTTATTCAAACCAAATTCTAATATATTTCTCTTGCACTGTGATTTTGAAACATTGGAAGGGGACACTTTGGTCAAGAATCAGTGCTGCTTTCAAATAACTGCATTTATCCCAAAATGACATGCTGCATAAACATAGGGCGTGCTTTGGAATATTAATTTAGCTTTTTGGTTTTGAAAATGATCCCACCAGTCCTTTCAATACAGGGACTGGAAAAGTTCTTTTGAAGATAACATTTATTATGCACATCAAAATGCATCAATGCAAACAGGACAGGCAAAATAACACATTTAAAAAGCTTTCTTGTTTTCCTTTTTTTTTCCTTTCTGTCAAACAGGAACCTTTTATATTACTTTTCATTATTAGTTTTTACTTGCTTCTCCTAAGCTTGGAGCTATTTATGGAAATTACAGTATTCATGTATGGTAGCTTCAGTCAAAGATATCAGGATTGGTATGAGAGCAAAATTTCGACTGAAAGCTTGTTAGTCACATCGTTCTCTTCTCAGCTTGGCAAAGTTGAAGGTTAACGTCATCTGTTCTAGACATTTCAGATTAGTCACAGAACTTTTCTTGGTGGTTCAGTGCCTGGTCATCCAGTCAGAGGAACAGTAATCCATATGGAAAAATTAGCTCAATTCTACTAGACTGGTGGTTAATACTTGAGCCTTAGTTAGGAATGTTCGCAGCATCTTGGGACTCTTTTCTTCCTTGATCAATTTCTTAAAATAGGATTCTTCATCAGAGGCTGAAAAGAGGAGGACTGTACTGAAGTATATTTTTTTTTCCATCACCAAGTCTTTTTTTTTTTTTTTTTTTTTTTTTTTGGAAAAAGATACATATATTTTAAATGTCCCATGCAAAAATAAAATAAAATAAAATCAAAGTTACACAGTTTGGTTAGGAGTTACATTCTGAATTCCTGTATAGTAGTTTGGTTTGCATCCTGGAATGATAATCTTCAACAGGAGATTTGTTAAGACATACTTAATATACAAATACTGATACACATTGCTGGAAATCTACTAACTAATTAAATTTTTTGAGTCAGAAAATGTCTTGACACTTTCCTTTGGATTATTTTCAACTCTGTATTCTGTTAGAAAAATTATTGCTTAACAACACATACAGAATATTCCTTCTCATTTGAGACACAGATTATTCTAAAGGGTTAAAATGTCTTGTCTAAATGAAGCACATGAAAAGGGCAGTGAACTAAAATGTAAAATCTTAAAAGTGGTCAGGTAAAGGTCACCCTTTGCCAGTTAGCTTTGACAAACATCAGCTTAAAAGGGCATGTCTGACTTAAGAGGGAAAACTGTTAAATATTCTGTTTAAAATACAGATTTGTAAGAAACAATGTATCTCAAAAACTATGCATTAAAATGTAAATGAATGAAGCAACTGAATTCTCCTTCACAACCACTCTTTAAAAACATCAATAGCACTGGAAAATCAAATATTCATCTATTTAGATTTCATAAAACCAGAACTTTTATTGAAGTGATGAATAAACGTATTAAGAAATATATTCAAATGCATCTACTAAATTCAAGTTTTCATTCACAATTAAAAGTAGATAATCCAGTTCTGTCTGGCTGACTGAAGTATACTACTTAGAATTTTAGGTCTTGACAATGTCAATTTTGAATTCACAAGACGTCTCATTTTATACCCTCTGTTCAATTCTGTCATTTAGGGTTTTGAGTTTTTCTTTTCTTCCAGTTACTTGTGAGTCAAGTTTTATCAATTAGAGGCTGAAAGAATTCACTTATATTTCTGAGACTTACTTTAGTAAAAAATGGAAAGGACTGAATAAAGGAAAAAAGTACCACAGCTCAATTTTAAACCCCTGATTTCAAGCGAATCATTACATTTAAACATATACCAAAAAACTCTGTACAGATATGACAGTCAAGATAGTTAACATACATGGCTCTTACCCTCCCACAAACCTAGGAACCGTCAGACTAGATTAGACCATAACTAGAAATGAGATTGTATCACACACTAGTAAAAACATAAATAAAACCCAAAAACACCTTACCAAAATTGTAGTGACAACTACTGTTCTATTCTCAATGGCTGAAGTGTCATTTCCAAGTGTAGGTTCATGCTGAATCAAAACTAATTTATCCATGTCATTCCAGTAACCAACCTGCAAAACAAAATTTATATAATTTACAGTAGAAAAGCCTAAATTCTGTATAACTACAAATATATATGATTGTAAGAACAACAGAGTGATCTGAAGATAATTCTGTACCAAATGAAGTGCTGTCATCCTCATAGACTCGTGCACAGTCATACGTATCTTAACACTCATGGTGTACCATGACCCCGCTCTGGAAGGGGGGTTGGACTAGATGATCTTTTGAGGTCCCTTTCAACCCTGAACATTCTGTGATTGATTCTGTGATACCATCTTGCACTACTGCTGCATGGAGTCAGACTTGGTACTGCTGCCACTCAGCTGTTCCTCAATGATCTGAGCTACTTACCTTGACCAGAGGCACAAGTTACTTCCCATTTTCAATAGCTTGAAGCCTTCCCGAGGCATAAAAGTCATAGAAGTATTTGTGCTCTTCACAAGAAAATTTTCATTCACTATTCCTCCAGATCTTCTGGTGTTAGAGGGAGGAGTGAAAGACATCCAGATGACAGCTTTGTAATTCAATGGCTGAACTCAATTCCCTGCTCCATCATGGGCCTCCTAGGAGACCCCAACTCAGGGACATTGCATGCTTGATCCACTTAACTGCTGGCACTGACCTTTAGTACCTACATTAGAAACCCTGTTATTAAAGTTTCCTTTACACTTACTGGACAAATTTGCACCACCAGTGACCCAGCTCATGTAGGGTAAGTATCCCTCCTAGAACAGCACTTGCTTTCCCCACTGACTCTAAAGCATGGTGAGAGTGACTTCGCTCTAAAAATAGGTCTGTCAAGTGCCTATAAGGAGGTGGCACAAATTAGGTTTTCCTCTACCTGGCTGCATTTAGGCTGCCACAACATTTCTCAGGGCAGGCTTAAGGTGAAACAGATGCCTTTGTTCATTGCTGAAATGAGCTACTCTAAAGCCATGTTTGAATCACTTGTTCTTGTATTCCCATTGAGAAAAAAACCAACATTACAAGTGATATGCCTGCAATCAGAAGACTTCCCTTACATATAGACATTGATCTTTGCAGTGCACACCTCTGGTATTCAGTACAGCCTGCAGCTGTGCCCTGTGCATTGGGAGTGATGCTGCTGGGAATGAGATAGGAGTCAACATCCTTTCCTGTGAGGGCTCAGGAGTGCAGTGCTTGCTGTAAGACCAGATGGGAGGAAGGCAGCTCAAGAAAAAGAGATTCTCCTTCCATCTTTTATTGATGGGTGCTGCTTAATGAACACTTAAAACTCCCCACATACCCCCCACAAATTTCCACAGGCTACGCACTATGTCTTTGTATGTCCAAAAGAAGATATGAGACCTAAAATACTTCACTGTTTTTGTAAATCCCGTCCAGTCACAAACTTATATCACCACTCATCTCCTCACTCCATGTGGTGACACCATGTTTAGTATCTGTAGTATAAAGTGTTATTTCTAGATTTAGAGTTCCTCCCAATCATTTAGTGTTGCCCCAGCTGATGTTAGGTAGGAGTGGTCTTCTGGGGGTTCTGTGTGCATGATGTTACCACTGTAAGATGGATGTCTATGAAATGGCAAGTGGCTCATGACAGTGGTCCCTTGTATCACTCTTTAAAATGTCTAATTCTACCCTCCCACCAATCCTTTCAGCATGCCAGACACAGGTCCCTTAGCTGAAGCTGCTCTTTCACATCTAACCTGTGGCTCACTAGCAAACACCCTCCATTTTCCCTTTCTTGCCATTCTCTTTTCTGAAACTAGACCACTGTTGTCTGTGGACCCTCTGATAAGGTTGCTGGGGAATGGCTCAGTGCCTGTTCCTCTGACCAAGTACTGACAGCATTCAGCTCCATGTCAAAAACAAGAACGCAAACATGGCAGTGGAGCACTGTTCCACCCAAATGGGCTCTCCAGGATGCTGAGAACATAATGAATTAAGAAACTGATTTACCCCCCACCCCCAGGGAAGGTGCAGACAGTGGCAGTGATTTTAAAAGCTGGCACAGCTCACTTTTCAGAAGCACCTGGGAACCAGTCAGCAGCAACTCCCCCTTCTCTCCTTCCTTGATTAATTAGGAGTTCATGAGAACAAGCGCTGGAAGAGAGAAACACCTTGTCCTTCTTACCAGAGGAGGAAAGGAATTTTAGCAGAAAGCAGGCTCCAGACAGAGATTCACTCCAACTGTCAGTGCCAAAACACAGTCTGTGCCTTGGATGAAAAGACTTTGGTATGATGGAAACTGGCTAAATGATCAGATCAGTTATGCAGCCAATATTATTTCTAATGTTATTGTAGAACCCAGACTAAAATTTATGATCACATAGGATTCTGCCTCCATAATGTGAAGAAACATCATGTTCAGATCAATGCAGTGATGTGATATTAGTGTCTAGAAGTGCAGAGGAGTGCTTTTGGTTCCTGGTCTCACATGCATTAAAAAATCATGTATATTCTTAAAACATGCAACCTTTCTCTTGATCTATACATTTACTGTATCATAAATTTCTTTTTTAAAAACAAATTATGAAGATGCAACTCATTTTAGCATCCCTGAAGCAGTGTGCAGACACACTCGCCACAGAGGATTATAAATACAGGAAATAATTCAGTATGAGTAAATATGATTGAATATGAATTCATTTTTTTTTTCTATCAGTGAAGCAAACAAGCACAAACACTTCCCATGCACAACTTCTGTTATGTTTAGTTGAAATGTTCTTTTTCTCTTTGCAATTGCTATTATAGCACAGGAGCCTTCATTTAGGTACCTGCAAATAACAGGAAGCTTCTGGAGCAGAGAGGGAGGTATTCCTCCTAATAGGATGCACTGCTAACAATCTTCTTTTTCATCCAGACAGCCATAGTCACAGATACAACTTATAAATTAAAATGTCAAGTTATTGTCAAAAACTGTGACCAGCTAAAGGCAGAATATGTATATAAAAATTTGGCAATTTGGGAAGCTCATTATAATAGTGAATGATTGTTGTTCATTGTGCAATTTCTCACTGCTGGAAAGTTCAGAAGCAAGGCAGAAAATGAATGATGTACTGTGTTGTAAAAATAAGTACCATATGAAATTGCAGAAAGAGATAAAGGAGGATTTTGAGGAATGGCAGGCATTTTTTAAAGGAATTTTAGCTTGTGTGCATGGGTGTGAGCTTGCATGTGTGCATCTCAAATCAGTGCTAAAGTAACTCTGGAACTGGATTGATGAATAAATATATATATCATGACATTTTTCTAAGTATAGAGATTCACAGTCACTGTGAAAGCACTAAATAACAATATGCTTTCCTAAAAATACCTTAAATCCCCATGGAAAGAAAAACTCCCATATAGGATTAACTTCAGCTATTAAACTACATTAATTCTATTTGGATTGCAACTGTTTTTTATAGCAGCTCTATAAACAAATAGAGAGGCTTAACTAGTCTTTTATGAAACAATATTGCAGAAGTATCTGCCTCAATGTAAATAGTAACAGCAGTTTGGCATTTGAATGGAAATTGTCATTTCTGAAGGCCTGTGCACCTTGTAGCAACGACTGAAGTGCACCTGCTGAAGCTGCCAAGTTGCTAAGGTCAACAGAATACTCAACATTTTTGATAATCCATGTTTATGTTAGTTGACCAAGATAGAATTTAGGAGATGTATCTTAGGCTGTATTGTGCATGTACATGTACACATATATGCTTAGTTTTCTTTTTTTTTCCCTCTTATTTGACAAAAACCCCAAAACTCAAAAAACCAAACAACTAAACTTTGCTATGTGATGAATGGTGAATGACAGAATGACAGAATGATTGAGGTGGGAATGAACCTCTGGAAGTCATTTGATTCAACCCCCTGCTCAGCCTGGAGCCAGTTATGCAGGATTGTGCCCAGACGGCTTTTGAATATCTCCAAGGATGGGGACACCACAACCTCCCCGGGCAATCTGTGTCAGTGCTTGGTCACCCTTACAGTAAAGAAGTGTTTCCTAATGTTCAGAGGGAACCTCCTATGTGTCAGTCTGTTCCCATTGCCTCTAGTCCTGTGCCGGCTCACCACTGAAAAGAGCCTGGCACTGTGCTCTTTGCACTCTCCCTTCAGGTATTTGTACACATTGACAAGATCCCTTGAGCCTTCACTTCTCCAGAATGAACAGTCCCATCTATCTCTGCCTCCAGTCCCTTAATCCTATTTGTGGCACTTGGCTGGACTGTCTCCATGTCTCTCTTGTACTGAGGAGCACAGAACTGATCACAGTTCTCCAGATGCAGCCTCACCAGGGATGAGGGGAAGGTTCACCTCCTTCAGCATGCTGGCAATACTTTGTCTAATGCAGCTCAGGATACCATTAGCTGTCTTCGCTACAAGAACATATAACTTGGCTAATGTTCTACTTGGTGTCCAACAGGACCCCCAGTGTCTTTTCTGCCAAACTGTTTTCCAGCTGGGTGGCCCTCAGTATATATTGGTTCCTGGGATTATTCCTTCCCAGGTGCAGGACTTCATACTTCTTGAACTTCCTGAGATTTTTGTTGGCCCATTCCTCCAGCTTGTTGAGGTCCCTTCTCAATGGCAGCATGACACCCTAGCATATCAGCCACTCCTTCCAGTTTGCTGTAATCAGCAAACCTGTTGGTGGCACACTCTGCCCCAGATCCAGATCATTAATGAAGATGTCATATGGGACCAGACCCAGTTTTGACCCCTGAGGTACACCACTAGTTACTGCCTTCCAACTAGACTTCAGACCACTGATCACTGCTCCAGGGCCTGGACCTTCAGACAGGTTTCAATCCATCATATTGTACGCTTATCCAGACCATACAGCAATAGCTTCTCCAGGACGATCTTATAGAATACAGTGTTAAAGGCCTTGGTGAAGTCCTGGTAGACAATATCCGCTGCTCTCCCCTCAACTACTAGGCCAGTCTCTTAATTCTAGAAGTTTATCGAGTTTATCAAGTACGACTTCCCCTTGGTTAAGTCAGCAATGCTGATTACTCATGTTGATTTTTTTATCCTTAAAGTGTCTAGAAATGGTTTCCAAGAATAGCTGCTTCAGCACCTTCCCAGGGACTGAGGTGTAGTTCCCTGGGTTCTACTTTGTGCCCTTCTTGAAGAGAGGAGTGACATTTACTTTCCTCCAGTCTTTAGGCACAGTTGCCCTGATCAACAAAAGATTATTAATAGTGTCCTAACAATGACATCTACCAGTCTGCTCAGCACTTTGACTGAGGGCCCATGGACTTATGTATGTCCAATTTGCTTAAGTATTCCCTGATCTGACCCTCTTTCACCTTCCTTGCTCCAGCCTTTGTCTCTTGTCTTCCCCCTTGTCTGGATCTGGGATTCCTGAAGGCCAGTCTTACTAGTAAGGACTGAGGCAAAGGAGGCATTCATTACCTCTGCCTTTTCCATGCTCTGTGTATTCAGGTCCTCTCTCTCACTGAGCTTCCTTAAAGCTGTGGGTGACAAAAATCACTTTTGTAAAGGTTAGAGGCATGTGTTACTCTGACTGCAAAGACTAGTCCTGAAAAGATACTGCTGGGTGATTCATAAGACATGTTATGTAGGACATGAGAAGAAGATATTAAAAGTGAAGGCCTCTTAGTTCAGTTAAGTATAGCCATTTCTCTGGTATTACATAGGATTTGTCAGACTGCAGCATGGAACTGTTCCAATGATCACATATAAAATACTATACAATACATGAGAAATAAATTCTTGTGAGTGGCCAGATCTGTCAGAAGTGTTACAGCCTGTTCTATCAAAGACGGGTAGTGGCTTAAGAGTGGCAGAGAGGCATGTCTGAAAAGCACAGCACAGACATACCTCCTCTATTTGCAGCCACCATCCCCTTAAATTGCAGGCAAGAAGAGTGGATGGGAACATCTCCACAGTGATGCCACCAGACACCTCTCCCGAAACAGACGACAAATGTTGAAACTGAAACAACTGGTCACTTTGATAGTTTGCTGCCAAACAAATTCCCTAATGAGTTACTGAAGTTGTGACCTAATTGACCACATCTTTTCCACCTTGCCTTCCCTCCTGTACAGTTGGAAATTGGAGATCAAAAGTCGTATTTCACCACTTGCCTTTGAGGTGCCCCAGCCACCCATACATCCTCCTGGTTACCAACAGTGCAGCGTGGAGCCAGGAAAGGAGCAGGAGTGGCAGCAATGTCAGACACGTTTCCTGGCCAGAGACATTGCGCTTCCCAAGAAAGAAGGAAGACAGACTCACCTTTCCCAACTTAGTCTTCAGCCATCTGTCATACCTTCAAAAGGCAACTGCATCAATATACCTCATACACAGGCACATGTTTTGCTTTGGTCGAAATCTCTGTACTGTGATATACTAGCAATTTGTTAATCCTGGTGTGTAATTCTGCTCTGAGTGTGTAGTTTAACACTTTGCCTCCTCATCACTATGGCATGTATATCTTTGGAAACACACAGCTCACTCACTTGGGGTACTATTTACTGGGCTTATCTCCTCTGGCCTGACAGCAGAGGACTATTTAATTCAGTTCTGATTGCTGTGGCGCTGCTCAAGTGGCTGTGATTCTCCTCTTCAACATCAGCTTCTCTCTTTTTCTTCTTCTGATGACCTTACAAACAAACCAGGCCACGATGTAAAAAATAACATCATTTAGCCTGAGTGCATTTTCTGCTCTTTAGTTGTTTTATACTATGAAAACCAGACAAGTTTCATCACAGGAGGAAAAGGGTTAATGAAGTACCCCTGGCTTATCTTTTCAAAGTGATTGGGCTGCGTGATAAGCTTTATGCATTCAGACACAAGGATCTGCTTATACACATATTAAGGTGCATTTGCCTAAGTTGCTTCCAAGCAACCAATCAACACAGGGTTAGATACTGCATATTTTAGAAAACCTAACTATTCAGGGCATTCTCTCTTCCTCCTTTCCCCTCTTCTTGCCCTGTTAAAAAGCCCTACATTAGTTACAGCCTACGATTCATGTTTACCCAGAATATACAAATGGCCACACCTAAAAATAGCAGTAATTCTTAAGATAGGACTCTTTGGATAAGATACAAGAAATATCTACTATTCAGAGTTCTGACCATTTTCCACCACCCAGCAGCCTAGCAACATGCCATCCAGCTGGTTTTCATTAGTATGCTTGACTTATTGATATCTCACCTCTCCAAGATGCACACTTGTCTTTGTGTTCCCCTATTTGTTGCACTAATAGTATCTTGTAGAAAATGTAGTTTAAATCTGCTTCCACCAGAAATATTATCCATGTATTCATTATATTACCTTCTTTAAACCATACAGCGACCACTTTAATATAAGTCTGCATAATCATTTCATCATACATAATGCATTTATATCTATCATGACAGTAAACACTGTCAGCATGTACCTTACGAGGGCCTGTGTTCTTCAGCTCAAAGACATCCATAGTGTAGTTGACTCTGCGACCATAGTGGTCAAACTGAACATTTCCTGTCAATCCTTGTATTCGAACCTACAAATGGAAGAAAAAGCATCATGAAGATCCAGCCTTATATTCTGTCACAGAGCAGTGAAAGTTTCCCTGGCTATGTCCTTAGATTTCCACAACAGTACTCTAGAATAGATTGGCATTATAAATCAAAAAGTTGACTACTTTTCCTTTGTATTCCTTTGTCCTGTCAAACCATGCTCAAAATAGGTTTAGATATAACAGTATCTAAGGGCTAACAAACACACACAATGGACCTTCTCTTCTTTCATGCTGTACAGCTCAAAGCTCTCCAGCTGCAGGTCCTGAAGGGATGTACATTTTTTTACCATTCTCATAACTACTACTGAGTATTTTGGATCACATGAAATAAACCAAAAGTATGTTTTGCCTGAGCTCATATATCTTTTCTGGTGAATTAAATGTATAAATTGAGTATATGTTGCACATCAAGGTAAACTTAACAACAACCTTGGCCCCAGCAAAGCAATTTACTATCACAGAATATGGGTGACATGCACAGGACCTGAAAGGACTGTTTTCACAGCCTCAGAGAAGGAGAGATGTAAAGCTATAAGATTGGCTGTGGCAGTTTTTTACCACCTGTGTCTTAGCTGAAACCAGAACTCTTTGTTTTCTTTCAGCACTTTATTGCCTCAGCAAAGGCTACCCAGACTGTAGTCCTCACAGCAAAGAAGCCATGGCCATACTTCTGCTGGCTTTATTGTATCAGAATCCAGCCATGCAACCTTCTTTAGCCAGATTTGAAGGCTCGTCTGTCTATTCTAACACAGAAGCCTCACAATTGTTACAGATCTGTGCATCTGCATGGAGTAAGTGAAGCATACAAAATGCTTTATTTCTGTCCCTAAGAGACAGGATGTGGATTTAAATCACTTACTCCTTCCCTCTGTCCATTTCTATCTCTGCTGATTTTTCTCCAGGACTGAAACCTTTGGCTTTCAGGCACAGAGCTGCCAGCTCTGTCAGCAGTCACTTCTCCTCAGCAGTTTCTCCTTTGTGGAGCCTGCTCATTTGCAATGATTTAAATTCTACTGCAGGATTTTTATTTTCTTACTGTCCCGTTCAAAGGAAAGGCTAAATCATCTTGACAGAGATCTGGAACTTTCTAGGCATCCATATTCATCAGGAATTCAAAATCCTGACATCAGAGAGCAATAGCTCTGGGTTATTTCTTTTTAAAGAAAAAAAATACTACCTATGTGATTTCCCTGGGAGAAAGCTACTTTTACTCAAGACAGCAGAAAAGTATTTGAAAGGTTATTATGTAGCCGTACCTTTTTCCTTAATATCTGTACACCTTACAATATGTGTACATCCAGGTTATATGCAGAAGGAATAGACGAACTCGGCATTTCAGTGAAGGAAGTTCCAACTATCTTAATAGAACTAATAATAGTTTCAAATAGCAACAGTTCCCCCCAGCTTTCATTCAAAGTTATAAACCAGAACAACCAGAACAGCTATTTCAAAATGGCAATTGAAAAATAAATTTCTCTTCCATCACACTGTTGTGTGTAATAACTTCCAAATTATATAGTTCCAAATCAACTAGTATCATATATTCACAAAGATCACTAGAATAAAGACCTACTCTTACCTGTTTTAATGTTCTCTCCATATCAATTCCTTGACCCCATGGGGCTGCAGGGTTAGCAAGACAATCACCAGCATTTCCTCTTCTTGAAATATCAATTTTTTGTCGTCTAAGATTACGGAAAGTTTCAGCCATCACAAGTACTCCATCGTATGTTAATGCAGATGTATACTAAATAGATGGACAAACACACCCCTTTAGAGTTGTTATAACAAAAATCAGCTGTTTCAGATATTTCTAGTTTGATTCATTATGCAGCATTTTCTACACCTTCATTCAGGAAAAAGAAAAACAACAACTCTGCTCAAAATCAAAAGCAGTTTTGTCTAAGAAACAAATGCAGGACTGAGAAGACAGTAGCTCCAGCTTTAAAACCATAGATTTGCCTCTGAAGAACTATTAAAAGAAACAAATTAAACTGGAGATACTCAAGTCTTAATTTTTTTTCCCCAGTTGTCTTATATGTTAGGAAACAACCCAACCCATCCAACTTACTCAAAATAAAAGAAAGAAACAGTAACTCACTGAGAAAATCTAACTGTAATCATACTTTACTACAGTAATGCATAACAGTTACTACAGTAACTGCTTTACATTGAGAACATGACAAATGAAATGTGTAGAGCAAGTCTTCAACAGATGTTAGCTTGGAGCCACAAACAAAGGGGCATTTTCTCAGTATGGTCCTCTGATAAACATGCTGCACTAGGGCTGCTATGGATACGCCATGTAACTTATAAAATTTAAATCCACTTATTCAACTCTGATTTCCTTCCTTTCCTTTGTCTTGCATACTATAATCTCTTTAGGACATGGTTTAACTTTATAATCTCAAATTTTGGTTTTCCACAGGTGATGTATGTGCAATCCAGATTAATCATGCTGAATTCTCAGATGGAGGCAGAACAATCCTGTTCATGGGGCAAGGATTCCTATAGGCTAAATTGTTACTGTCATCAGTACTTGGGGATGTCTGCACTTCATAGCCCACAGCATCCTTCTTGTTTGTTTTTGTGAGGTTTTATTTATTTATTTATTTATTTTCTCCAGAACATAAATTTCTTGAATATTCACTGAATTATGTAGCTGGGCTTTGTATCACCTATGTTGATACTTTCTCTAGACTTTGTCAACCTACCACTCTCCCA
Source organism: Megaceryle maxima (assembly GCA_024605025.1). Taxonomy (NCBI): domain Eukaryota; kingdom Metazoa; phylum Chordata; class Aves; order Coraciiformes; family Cerylidae; genus Megaceryle; species Megaceryle maxima. Next base: position 94,566 of record JANHGN010002740.1, read on the forward strand.
GCCAAGGGAGGGCTGATTATTTACCTTTGCACAGTGTCCAGCACAAAACACCCTAGTTTCAACTAGATCTGATATGCATTAGTACATACAATAAAAGAACTATTTTGATGAAGTCATATTTTTATAGCTAGCTATGCTGTGATTTGGCTGCCAAGAAAATTATAGATGAGAAAAATATTTTTTTATCCATCAGTGAGGGATTAAGATAGATGAACATTAGGATGTAATTTCACTGAAAGTGATTACTATACAAGGTTTTGAGGTGAATAGAATTTTCAGAGGAAACTCCAAATGAAAATTTAAGGGTAGTACATTTACAATTGAGGTTATATCTCACATACTGAAGAATTCAGCTCTGTACTCTATGTGAATCTAGAGAATTAGACTAATTCATGTAAAATTGGTTGAAATTATGTTGTCAGTTAATCATTTGACCTTTAATTCCTGTCAGTAAAAGGGTGTAGTTGGAGAATAGTGACAAAAGACATTAAAGTACATCAGTGAAATGTGTTGCAGTTTGTGTTTCTATCATACAGTCATAGGGATAGGCATAATTAGTTGCCAGTAATAGTAAGATCAACTGCCTCCTCCTCTGCCTAAATATTAAGGTCTTCATTCATGTTTTCAACCATGTAAATCAGAGATTCGAACACTTCAGTTGTATCTTTGGTAGCTCTTCAGATCAGCCAGTACCTTTGGCGGGGTCTCAGATCCTGGGTATTCTCTCTGGTCCAGCTTCTTCCAGCGCTGCATCAGCTTAGTTACCATTGGGGTACTGAAATCTACCAGCTGAAATCCAGTCACATTGGCTCCTCCATGCATAAATCTCTCCAGAGAAATATCTTTGAATCCCTAGAAAATCAATTTAAGATTTTCTTTGTCCTCATACACCAGTATGGGTCCAATCTGTTCTGTGTCAGCAAGACAGCATGAAGAATGTACAGCAGCAGGCTTCCATCAGAAGCCAAGATAATGCTGAACCTTTTTTGGTAATTTCCATTTGTGTAATAAAGAATGAAACAAAATCAAGAAATAAATTTCCCACATTATTGCTAGAGCAGTCTTGACAGCTACTCAACACATTGCTGGGAATGGCAGACAGTTTTTGAAGAAATATCTTTGGTGAATCAACTGAAAAGTGCCTGAAGAATATTAAAGCCTTAATCCCACTTCGATCAAAGATGGCAGATTTGAATGAGCACTATACTAGTTCTTTAACCAACATGTACCTGTTTCTTTGCATATTTTTCAAAAGGAACAACACTATTCTGTAAATACATTTCTTCAGGATTCACTGTTTAGGCTGAAGGTGTATAATGAGATAATAGACATTAGAAGGCACAGACAGTGCACAAGAATCTCACTGTTAGTATAAGGAAAACCTAATATTGGATTTGAATTTCTGTAAAATAGGATGTGGTAGCTCTCAGATCTGCTATATATTGAAAGCCTAGAGTGACTCCCAAAACAGAAAAAACCAAAGTACCTAAACTTCCTGTCTTAGTTTGTCAGACTGATCTGTTCAGCATATATAAAGACAAATTCTTCAGTAAAATTTGCCTTTAGAGGCATAACTGAACTTCAAGAAACTGCATAATGCTAACTGCTAATGCAAGCTAAGAAGCAAGCCTGAATCTTTCTGCTCATTTTCTAGCTTCTATGTTTAATGTTAGCTCAGAGATACCTTGTTTCTGTTTTCTTAAATTCCTTTGTGTGGCATTTATCAGTGCAAACAGAAGTGTCATTATCACAATTAATGTAAAAAAAAAAAAGATTTAAGGAAAAAAAAAAAAAAAGTGGGGCACTGAACAAATATCCTAGGGAGAAAAGCCGTTAAGGACAGAAATTTGACTTTGACTCCCGTCCTAAAGGATACTAACAGTAAATACAAAATGTGACATCTCAGGAAGTCATATTACCCACTATTGATTGGCCAATAGATAGAAATGTGTGCCCTGATGAAGTAGATGAGTAGATATGCCTGACTCCACTGTATATCCCACTACCAGGTCACTGCAACACCCATTTCCTTGCTTACAGCTACTATTTTGCATGGGAAAAGTTACTTGGGGAACTATAAATTTTTAATGCTGAAAATCTAATTTGTAGGACCTAAGAGAATAGACACATCTCATTTAAAATGCCTTTGGTCTTAAAAATAATCTGAAGTGATCTTAGGTTAAGGTACAAGTACAGCAAAGTAAAATAAAATATTTCATGTCACTAAAATTCCTTGAGGAAGAATAAAAAGAAAACAGTTTAAAGTATACATTAGACTGTCCTATATTCACTATGCTGGACCAAGCAGGTATGTTGTCTTAAAAGAATGGGTTATTTTTATAATAAAATATTGCATTTGCTCTTTCTCTGCCCTCTTCTGAACATTATCTGTGTGAATGTGCAGTTTAGACTTAGAATGAAAATACTGAACTAGTAATTTGGCTAGAAATAGCTGATCTTAGAGCAAAAAGAATGTTTCCTGGAAAATGTAGAAAAGTTACCATGAGAATTGTTATGTTACTAATATTAAAAAGATGAGGCAAAAATCATAGTGTAGTTCTGTAAATTCTAATTCAGCCACAAGATGCACTTAGCAGTCCTTTATGCTACATTGGTTTTGATAAAATTTAAAAGGGTAACATTGTGCCCTTCTTGTCTAGATGGCTATAATAACAAAGCCAAGTTCTTCTACGCATCATAAAGAATGTATTATACGCAATCACATATTAGTGACAAATGACAAATGTTTTGTGAAGTGCTATAACTTCAAAGTAAAACTGTTTCACTTACCGAGCAGGGGTATAATTCTAGAAAAGTATCTTACCAGGTTGGCAACAATATAATGGTATCCTTTAACATGCTTTCCCACGCTCACAATCTGTGGGAGAGAAATAAGAAAAGAAAAAAGAAAGGAAAAAAACAATGTCATATTGTTTTCTCTAGGAAAGTGTTTTCATAGCCAGATAGATATAAATTCTGAAATATATAACATTGGTAATATAATGTTGAGAGACTTTCTCCAGTAAGGTAGGTATAACTTTCCAGGTGCTTAATCGTGGGGAAAAGTTAAAATTAAAGAAGTAAAGTAATGAACTGGTAATCTGAGTGTCTTCTGTATGATTGAAAATTCTACTATACTATACTGTTTTATCAAATAGAGCAATTATCTATGGCATACAAATTCAGAAGGATAAAGTCACACATTAGCTAGAAAGCCTACCCACTGATATACCTTTTCATTTTAAGTAAGTGTGGAATTTATTAATCAAACTGGGTTTTCATCTCTTGAGATCAAAGTTTTTTGCCCTTGAGATGGTCAAGTACTATGAGTGTTATACAGTTCTTAGTAATATGCTAAAGATTTAGGTAACAGGCATGAGTGGGGACAGTGCAAGAATGGACAGCAAGGATGCCCTTGAGTGTTTAACCAAAATACAACTTCAAGTGCTGTAAAAAGGAATTAATCATGATGTGCAGTTGTGACAGTGGTAAGATCAACAAGGTTTAGACAAAACGTTTGTCAACCTGTGCCTTTTATCAATATTAATTGTAATTTCTGTGATGGCATAATGCCTCTTATTTAATATACTGTAAATAAAAAATTTGTCTACCTATCCTTTTGTTCTTCTTGTTTACCAAACTCTACTTTGTATTTATAGTCTGTAGCTAAAATATTTGCATTTAAAAAGCAAAACATAAGCTAAAAGAATTCCAAAGACACTGCCTCCAAAGCCATGACCAGATTGTCACCCTTCATATAAACAACTTGCTTATTTTGGTTTCAGTCAGATTCCCATTAGGAATAGTGATTAAATACCATCACATTTATTGGGAGGGGATGCCAGAAAGCAAGAGGGAAAAATGATACTTCAAGATATATGTGCCATGATAATGGTGTACCAGATCCTCAGCTTCAGTAATAGCTTCAGGTCCCTTTGAGGTCTTGGAAGCTGACAAAGCTTTGGCAATTAATACCCTTAGTGAACTGTTACCTGGTTTGGTTTCATAACACAAGCTGTGACTATCATTGCGATGTATCAGGCAAATAAAACAAGCACATGATCAATCTTTAACCACTTTGGTATGTCATATACATGTCCATAGTCATCAGAGTCAAAATGAATAAAAACTGCAAATGATTAACCAGGATCACTTCTGTGCTTCTTCTTAGAAAATGCTTGTAGATATTACTGCAGAATTCCTTCATTTGTTGTGAGCAATACAGAAGAGTTTTTAAAAAAATAACTATTTTTTCAGTGTATTCTCTCAAAACATGTCTCTTAGAATGAGCGATAAAAGTATGCATTTATATGTCATCTAATTTTCTTAACTTCCTTTATAGTCAGTGGAAAGAGCAGACACTTTGAGGAAATGATTCATTGTATCCTAAAGCACATGTCTAAAATTAATTAGACAGCTTGTGCCCTGAAAGTGCATATTTTTCTGCACTGACTAGAAAAAGAGTTGATGATGATTAGGTCTGATGTAGACACCTACATTTTATATCTCTAATGTTAACTGAGATAAATTTCACCCTAGGAATGTTGACCATGCAGACAGAAAAAAGAAATGATGCTACATGGCTTTTATTTCCTATCAAGATCAGACACAATTCTGATTTTTAATTTGAAAATGTTTATAGTTATTGAGCTCATACAGTTTTCAAAACATCAATTGCTTATGATAAAGGAAGAAAGTGTCTGTTTAGTGAAAAAGCTTTCTGTGAGCATCTCATAATTTTGAAAATCCAGAATACATACACAGTTAACTTTCTCTGTCTCATACTCAAAGCTACAGATTATGATCTATAAAATAGGATATAAATTCTTGCTACCTGAAGAACCACCTTTCTCTATACTGTATTTCTGCACTGAGATAAATTGAGGCAATGAAATTGCCTTTCATAACATGAGAAGGAGGTTGTGACAGCTACTCAGTCTGGAATACAAACTCTCACATTTATATTCTCAATTCTTTAACTCATTAGCAGTAACTAGAGCTTTAACAGAGGTGAGATCTCAACCATGCTGTACACGTTACAATAGATATTGCCAAGAACCACAAAGTAAACAGATGAATGCTGGTGAGTGAAGTAAGATTATGTTTTTTATGGTAGAGTGGTGAATGTGTGGGTATGAGGAGGGTTATGTGTGTAAAAGAACTAGCAAATATACTTCTAGTATATATTCTGGAAGAGAAAAAAAAGATTGAGAATTTGACAGATGAGACAGTGCTTCATAAAGCCTTTGCTATTGAAGTTCATTTTCTGGGGGCACTGTAAAACCCCAGGTACTTCATTATGCACCCCTAAATTCAAAACAAAGGGCCAAGCTCAGTCACAGCCTAGAGAGAGGGCAGGTTTGCATCACCTAACATCTCCATTAGCAAGTAGGTAGTTGGTGGTATACGATCTGTATAGCAGAAGCACTGGTGCTAAGGTGCTGGCATCCATAGCATGCATGTTTCAGAGTTTTTTTCTGGACTTTCTCTGACCTTATCACTAGATTGAATCAGCACTACACTTCAGGGGTGCTTCTGGGCACATCTTCTTGTTTGCCATCATCCAAAAGAAAACCAGTTAGTGAATTCTGAGTCTGTCCTGTATGTGTGTGTCAGGTGCAGCCTCCCTGACAGACACCTCAAACAGGGTGTGCTGGAGCAGTCTGGCACCTTGTCCAGAGCCTTTTTGTGCCTCAGACATCAAGCTGCACCTCCCAGTGCTTAACTGGCACTCCAAGGTCTGGACCCCTCAGTAAACAGGCTCAGGGTGTGGGCTTGTCCCCCCACCCAATCTGAATGACCAGAGTGCACCCTTGACTAAGGTATAAATGGGGTCCTGTCTAAGTGCCAGATGAGTTGGTTCTTTACAGAGCAGCGGGCATGGCAGTCACTCTCCCATTGGACACACTGTCCAAAGACACTTTCATGGAATGAGTGAGTCTCTGTGGATTGAGTGAGCCTCACCCCCAACTCCGAGTGAGTGATATCTTGGGTACTCTGGTGTGGGAGGTTTCCCCTTGATGAGTGAGTGTGTGCCCATTTTGGTTCATCTTTCCTTAAGGTTTAGGAAGTAGATGTGTATTAGTTAATTTCCAACAGACATCTGAACTTGTATTTGGTCAGAAGGAGCACTGGGAAACTCTGGTTGCAATAAAACCCACTTTGGATAGCAGCTGCTGTTTGGTTTGTCCGTGACAGTGTGAAACTCAGGAATCAGGAGATTCACTTCAAAAGAGCATTCTCCTGACACCAAGATGCTGTGTGTGCCTGTGGACCGTGCTGTCTTAGACAGGCCCTGAGCATCCATGGGGCAGTGGCAGATTCATGTATAGCACAAGGCTGACCAGTGAGAAATGTCTTCATTCTAAAAGGAAGGTCCTGAAGAGAGCAACACTGCCACAGGCACCTGTGGCAGTTCTGCCCAGGGAGCAGGAGGTCTGACTCGGCTCTCACTCTGGCCAGTTGCAAAACTTGAGACGGGGCTAAGTATCAAAGATGTACTTTGACAGTCACATAAGCAGTGACACACCATGAAACTGCTAATATGATAGGTCAGGGTCAGGGTCATGGCAGGTCAATGAGGACCCTCTGTACGCAAAACTGTCCTTTTCATTGCTTTAGGATGCTTTGATTCAAAACTGTACTATTGCTAGCAACATGAGCAAGTGGGATCAGATCCATTCCTAATACTTCTTCACTTACATCTTCTAAACAATTATTTTTACTCTGTAGTCCCACTCTGATTTCTCCTTAAACACTACACACAGATATGGCACCTGGCTTTTATTACAGTGAGAGTTTAAGGTGACCTCAACTTGCCTTGGGGAGATTTTGGAAAGAAAGTGATGTAAGGGTGAACTGTTTTTGATTTCCTGGGGGAAGGATGAGAGTAGGAGAAAGCAGTGGCTTTTGTATATTCATTTGCATGTTTTAATTTGATGACCAAGGTGGTTAGCACCTAGAATTGGAGCTCTTTTATGCTCTTATTTGTAAAACTGAACAAATTATTAAATAATCAACACTCTTCTGGAAGAATGAATAAGAAAATACAATCTGCTTCCAAATTACTATTAACATGAAAGAGAACAAGAGCCATTCCATGTATTATCCAGTAGTCACACTATTAATAAATACTTAATTTCAGTAAACAACAGGATAGAATCAAAGAAAGTGAAATATTAAGGCCATTAGGCTATCATGGTTGTTTCAGCATCTAATGCAACTTTTATGTTTCCCAAATACCACTGTGTATATGAATGCTTGCAGAAAGGTCACTTTTTTTTTTTTTTTTTTTAATATATTGTTTAAATCAGCCTCAGGCTCCTAAATGCACTTATGTATAAAAAATAAAAGAACAGTACACTGTGATAATTTTCAGTTGCTGATCCACCATACTGCAATTAAGAAAATGCCTTATTCTGATTTCAGTGATTCCAGTGATAATCAAAAGTAACTAGAAGTATACTACTGACTTTGAAGTGTGGTAGAAGCAAGGGCTGCTGAGATATGAATCCAACTTAGGCTTTAGACACAACTCTGAACTTTCTAACTTTATCATAAGATACTGGTCTTTCCGTCTAGCTGAACAAAAGCCTGGCCAAGGAAATGTAGAAACTATTCCACTATCAGAAAGGACTACCACTGTCTGCTTTGATTTTTTTTTTTTCTTTTTTCTTTTTTTTACCAAGGAGTGGTAAGTTCACTGACTTTGATAAAAACATTTCCAGACTTACATCAACATCTGAACAAAGAATCAGGCCACAAGTCATGCTCTGTTCTCTACAACTAGGAAACAGATATTGCATATAATTCATTTTAAAAGAACGTTTGACTTCTCTAGCATGAAATGTTCCTCATTACGATTTCCAGAAGATGGAGGTCAGTACAGCTAGAGTGAAAAGGGCTTATTTTCAGTTAAATGTCTTCAAAGGGTGATAACTGTGCATTACCAATGGGACTTTAACAAAGGTTTTCCTCTTTGCTATTGTGTCACAATCTGCTGCCTTAAGAAAAAGAACACCTGCAATAAAATGAAGTCTGCCTAACACAATAGAAAAAGTGCAGAGCCTTGTTGAAGGCAGAAGATTGAGACCTGACCTGAAATACTGTGGCAGAAATGGCAATGATATAAACCGCAACTGAAATGGGATTTTATACAATATCTGAAGTAAGGATAAATCTTTTACAAAGCCATAAAAAAAGCAATTGAGAAACAAGCTTAATTTTAACAGTTAGTGCTCAAGAAAGGGCACAGTTGTTGGGGAAAGGCTGGACTGTTAAAAGCCCACAGCCACAAGAGAGGGTGTTAAAGAAGGCAACAAACACGAGAAGTGGCTGCTTACAAATCAGTGTTTCTTTGCTGTGAAGGCAGGTGCTAAACCAGCACAGCAGTGCACACGTCTGCCCCGCACACGGCAGAGCAGAGGGGAAAGATGCTTCCCATGCAGCCCCTTGTGCCCACGACCAGATGGCATGACAAGCCCCTGCACAGCACGGACAGCTGCTAGGGAAGAAAACCTGGAGAGGTGGCTCAGAAGCCATTAACCAGTGCCCTGGGCATGGCTGGTTGCTTGCTTCTGCTGCTGAAGTTGTTTGCATTCAAAGCCTACTCTGAAAGGTTCACTCAGAGGTAAATGGGATATGCAGACTTGTGGGGAAAAGGAGGTGAGGAAAAGCAGAAAAAGTGTAAGAAGAAGGTCACTTTACAAATCCCCTGAAACAATTTGTATTCATCCTTTGTCTTCTACCATCTATTTGTTCTTTCAGTAACTGAAATAACCTATTTCTCAGGTTCAAACCTCATCAGTTGTGTGGTGTAGGGACAAAATGTATTTTTATTACTGTGCAGTGTGGGACTATTACTGTGTGCAAAATCCCAGCTGCCTCACAGAAAATAAGCCTATGCAGAGAGCTCCTCCTGGCTTTGTGGGGTGAGGAAGATGCTGGTGGCAGTGCCTGCAGCTAGCTCCCTCAAGGAGATGAGCTATCAGTTTTCAATGACATTACAGTGTTGTTTAGAAGCAACTCTGAAGACCTCTAGGGAAAAAAGGCGTGGAGAGAAAGGAATGACGAGGAAAAGGCACTTTATCAATCTTCCAGTCCCTCTGGGACTAAGAAGAGATATACAGTGAGCTGCTATGTCCCTCAAGTAGTGTTAAGTCCAACAATGCTGCTACTGGCTCAAACTACCGTGTGCTGTGCACGTATCAAATTTTTTTGGCTATACTTGTATTTGATAAATACTTATCTTGATTGTGCTAGGGATCCTTTGTGCAAATACGCTTCTGTGTTCATGAAAAAGAGGAAAGCAGAAGAAATTATGGATGAGTAATTCCGCTAATACTCTGGTTAATTCATATGTCTGGTTAATTTCTGTCTCCCTCTAAATATTCTCATTTATTAAAGGGGTTTTTTTAAGTAATTATTATTATCTTAAATTAATTATGCCAACGATCTAAATATCGATTGCAAAAATGCCAAGTACTAGCTTCAGTTAGTAGACAGTGGAAATTGAGATGAAAAAACCCACATTTTTATAAACAGCAAAATTTACAACTTGATCGATTTAGAGAAATTCAGCAGTCAAACAGTAGTTTTTCAGGTTTAGCACTCCTGTGGCAAAATGTTAAGAGCAAACCAAGAAGGAGTGGAATACGTCAGCTTCTATGCCTTTCTCCACTCACACATATATTTACTTTCATTTTGATGTTAATAATAATAATCAATCTTGTTGTAACAGCCTACTCCATTTTACCCATCAGCAAGATTTGGTTTTCTGTGCTAACACATACATGGTACATTTCAGCTGCCTATCTCAAGGGTCTTTAAAGCTGCAGAAGCTGAGGATCGGGGATGTCAAACAACACATTGAAAAACTGAGTTAGACAGCTATGAACAGCACCCAAGACACTGTGCAGCTACCTCCCTATCATGGTAGTTAATAAGTATTGAAGCATTGTTAGCTATTATTAATTAGAGTTTATTGGCTTGTAATTTTTACAAGATAAGATTAATGATACTAATACTTCGCTATGTGACAACTTTACACCCATGTTTAATTTTTAATATTACACAGTACAATGTACATTCTTTTTATTATTATGTATCAATTCATCTGCATACAGTGAAGCATTAAATATGTGCCAGATGCTGCATAGCAGTTTTCACCTCCATGTTTAAAGGCAAATACAGCCCTGGATGAGCAGCAAGGCTTGATCTTGCTGATACAGAGCACTGACAGAGCTGAGAAAAGTGGTGCCTGTCTACAAGGAAACATCCTGTATAGCTCTTGCAGACAGGGGAGGGCAGGGAGCAGGAAAAAAAGACTGGAATCAGCCTGTCTAGTAAACCAGGAGCCAAACTGATGATCTTTGACAGCAAAACTGATTCACTATGCAAAATTCAGAAGAAAATGCTGCTCACAGCAGACACCTTGGAAAACGTCTAACACAGAGAATGATGAGGTTTGAACTTTGTCAGATGGAGACAGGTGAGAGAAGATGGAGCTGCTACATCTGGAAAAAGAAAGGAAATCCATTTCCATTTTTGTAGAAAGGACAAAGTTGGGTTTTTTTGAACAAGGTCCTGTGTATGTCCATGTGCATGTGTTTATGTATGTATCTGTGTGTACAAATATAGAAACAATCACAAGTGTTACTGCGTAAGAAAAAGCCTGATAAAACAGAAATTAGGAAATTAGGAATAGTAATGTAGTCTTTCAGAAAGAAGTAAGCATAAAGGTCCTGGCCAAGTTCAATTACAGTTACCTTGCATGAAGGTCATTATAGAGACACAGTTAAACTCAATTCCTAGTAAAAATCTGCCCCAAAAGGACTATCCAAAATTAGGAAGAAGTAGCAGAGTATTTAGTAGCAGGGAATGAGGAACCAAAATACTGGACAAGCATGATGCATGGCTTAATGAAGGATTTCGTTAGATGTAGTCACTCATAGCAGCACAGAGGTTGATCTGGTCACCCTGATATTCCTTCTAGATGTTTTTGATGCAAGCATATTAAGGATTTGCAAGAATCAATACAAGATATTCACACAGTTCACCCACTTATAAGGTATTTTATTCTCGAGAGCTGCCTATAGGTGTGTAAGCAGGGTAATGAGAAACAAATGAGCTCATTCCTGTAGATCTGTGCAAACAGCACAGCAGGACAGACTAGGTCAACACTGGATAGGAACAAGCTTTGCAGTAAATCTCCTCATTGTTCTGGTAGACAAGTTTATCATGAGGTAGACGTGCACCCTCATGGCAAAGAAAGGTAACAGCCTCTTGGGCTGCATTGCCATCAGGTCAAGAGAGGTGATCCTCCCCTTCTCAGCTCTGGTCAGGCACATCTGGAGTGCTGTGTCCAGTGGTGGGCTGCCCAGTGCAAGAGAGACATGGACACACTGGATTGGGTGCTGAGAAGGGCCACAAAAGTGACTGAGGACTTGAGGCATCTGTCATATAAGGATAAGCTGAGAGAGCTGGGACTGTTCAGCCTGAAGAAGGAAAGTCTCAGGCAGACCTTAGTAATATGTATAAATACCCAATGAGATGGTATACAGAAGAGGGCATCAGTCTCTTCCTGTAGGTGCACAACGATAGGATGAAAAGTAAAGGACATCACTTGCAACACAAGAAATTCCAGATAGAAATGAGGAATATTTTTTATGATTTTTTTTTTTTTTTACCATGAGATAGTCAAATACTGAAACAGGGCATAGAGGACCTGTGGGATCTCCATCCTTGGAAATGTCCAAAATTTGTTTGGATGACTAACCTGATCTAACTTTTCCCTCCTGAGCAGGACTGTCCAGATGACCTTCTGAAGTCACTTCCAACCCCAGTTATTTTTCTTGTAGAATAGAGCTGTTCATGTTAGTACTTAACAGTCTGAATTTCAAGATCAGGACCAAAACCTGCCTAAAAACAAATCTCTGAGCTCTAAGGCTCCAGTCTTTTTTCTGGTACCTTATTTCCTCTGCAGTGTTTAATATGTGCTGGCAATGAGATTTCTGGCAGAAATAGAAATGGGGGACCATAACTGTTAACTTCCAACTTCAGCATTTCATGCTTTTGAAAGCTTCCTTACATAATTTTAAATGTCCTTTTGATATAGGTTATCAACAAAAAGAAAAAAAACAATGAAAGGCCAAGAGAAATGGGCTAAAGTATTTACAGTTAACAAATCTATCTATCATGATCTAAATTATTCTTTTATCACTATTTTCATCTTAATTGTGAAATCTGTTTGAAGCACATTGTATATTGGAACACATTTCTGAGCACTGAACAAACCATAAGTAACAGTTGTGAGATTTGCTATGTCTGAGCAAATGACAGCCACCTTCTCTAATAATAAAGTGTTATTACTGTCTGAACAAGTACAAAGACCAAATATGATGGTTTAACATATGTTTTCACTGAAAAGCTCAAAATTATTTCCTGTTTTATTCTTCAAATTTGACCACACCTTCATTGCTTTATTACACTTCACTCTTGACTGCAAGTTAGCAAAGAACAAAAGAAATCTATGACATATATTTACTGAAGGTAAATTTTTCCAACTAAATGCAAGTAAGTGCATTTGAGTGGCATGACATTTCCTTAAATGTGTGTGTTTTGCTATATATTTTTAGTTCTCTTTCCTAAGGAAATCATATTTGTGCTACTGAGCTGTATGTAGGTATGTCTATCAATTTTCCAGTAAAATATTTTTTAACACATTTGGCAATTTCACCTATATTTGAAAGGAAGTCAATGCCTTTAAGACATTGTCCAAGACATCTAGGACACCTATAAACATTAAGTCTGTCCAGTCCTTATTAATACTGGTTGCTGGGTGGATAACAGATACCTATATGTTCTTACCACCAAAGAGCTAAGAAGGACCCAGATACTACAACTCTTGTCTGACAGCTGTCTGTCAGCACATGGATACTGTCAACCTGCACGTAGTTCTTGATTAGCTATTGTGTTATTTCTTGCTTGGTCATACATTTTTGGGAAGAAAATTTTTATGATGCTGGTGGTAGTGGTGGTCTAAGCAAAGCCCACAACAACCAAGGGGATATCAATCCTCACTTCTTACTGTTTTAGTAATTCTAAACTCTGCTTCATTCTGCTATATGTACTATATGTAGATTCTAGATTGCTTCAGATTGTACTGATACAAATTAAGTAATGAATAAATATTGATGAGAAAAAATTGAGAAGAAAAATAAAAATAAGCAAAAAATTATTTTTTTAAATTGGGAAGACTGACGGGGTTTCCTAAGTTCAGCTTAAATGGGCATCTGGTATTAACTAAGTTTGTGCATTTTAAGTAATAAATAAACCCACATTTCTTTAATAGGCATATTTGTTTTGAAAAAATTGTTCTGTATTTCAAATAGAAATTCAGTAAATATATAACCAGATTAAAGTACTGATTTCCTAATTTTGGTAGATATATCCTTTATCCTTAGGCTGTCTTGACTTCTGATTTTTGGTGAATAAGCCAGAATTGCAATGTATACACTATTTTAGAATGCTGGGGGGGGGGGGGGGGGGGGGAAAAAAAAAAAATAAAAAAGGAGGAAAAAAAAGAAAAACGTGGAGAAAAAGTAAAAGAAACACCCGGGCCCACCGTTTGTTT
>JANHGN010002740.1:108298-122080 GCA_024605025.1 Megaceryle maxima
GGCAGTGTCGCGGCAGGCCCCGCGGACGACAGTACGCGCGCCTCGCCCTCGTCAAGCCGGCCGAGTGTGGATGGTCGGGGGGGGGGGGAGGGGGGGGAGCGGAAATAAATAAAATTAAGAAGTAGGAAAAGAAGGAAAACTTCTAGTGAAAAGTGACAGAAGCACCTGGGCCTGACTCTTGCTGTGCCATATGTAGTAAATAACTACTTTGGCCTGGACTGTTCAGATGTTTGCTGCCATTATTAGCTAATTAGTTTGTAGGAAATGGAAATCATAACACTACTACATCTTTCAAGTATTCATTTCATTTAAGCAGAACATTTTTTTTTAAATTAAATTTAGGGGAGCACTTTAGAAACACAATTTGGAAATAAGAAACACACAAGCAGAGAATTTTCTGTCTCCCTCATGGACTTTCATCCCTTGATTCAAACAGAATATTTTTTGTGCTTTTAAAAGACCACCTGCTGAAAGTGTCATGAAAAAAGAGATGTTGATAAACAAGTACATAATGACCCTTGGCAGAATATGAATCACCAGAAATGCATTCTGCTATGTAAGCTATATCTGTTATATAAAACTGTGGAGATGTCATTTTATTTTTCTGCCTTTCTGTTTCAGATCCTTTTATGTATCTTGTCCCAGTAAGCTGCAAAGGTAATGGTAAAAGCGAAGAGCCAAGTAAGTAAACTGGGGAGACACTTCATCAGATTTATTGAGATCACTTATGAGGTTCTAGAAAACATTCTGCTAATCATAAAAAGTCTTCCATAACTGTTAAGAGCAGCTGTGCTTTCTCTAAAACAGAAACAAACATCCTGGAAGTTCTGCAGAAGGCTGATGTGAAATTGACCTTCATAAAATCATAGAATGGTTTGATTTGCATGGGATCTTAAAAGATCATCTAGTTCCAACCCCACTGACATGGGCAGGGACACCTTCCATCTTCAGTTTACTGCTTTTGATGCTTCTGTGCAACACTGAATCACACTGGCTTGGGGTTATTCCTGGGGACAAGCAGCAGTGCTCATGTCAAGCACTGCATCCACTTGTGTCAAGGACTGTGGAGATGCCTAAAGCACCAGTGCTTCCAAGGCTGGCCTGGGAGGCCATGGCAAGGGAGAGTCAAACTAACCGCAGACAGGTCTGTGAACCAGGTTTACACTAGTAAATTAAAATGGGTCAGGAACTGTTCACCTTACCCAAAGGAAAAGCATGTACACCACTTAAAGTGTGCCTTTAAAAACATTTATGGTAAAAGTCTTGGTGTCTGTGGTCTTCCTTTCAGAGACAGGGATTGCAGGATGATATGGTCTGCCAGAGGAATGTAAAGGAGGAGTTTTCCTGGTTATGGCTGTTGTAAGGTATTACAGAGGTATGGTGTTCTTTCATTATCCTGACAATAAAATCTAAAAAAGAGTTAAAATTATCTTGGTATGCTTAAGTTACAGCAGATTGTTGAGAGTAGGTGGAGATCTACTGACTCAGATAGGCTGAAGACACTGCCTGTCTTACTGATGAATCGAAGCAACAGCTCTGTGACCCTGCAGAAATGGATGTCTTGCTCCACTGCTGTGTTTAAACAGGGCTTTGAGCTGAACCATGACAACTGGAACTAATACAGAAACCAAGCAAAACGCTTCAAATCAACCCCCAAAATCTTCAGCTGCCACTGGAGACTGTATGGACTAGTGTGGGTGAGCATGACCGAAGAAGAGAAGCATAGCTTTATTAAGAAAACCATCACAGTCTTGGCATAGTCTTGTGAGGTAGGATTTGAAACCTTTTCTGAGGCTAAGACAGTCAGGAAATATCCAAGCAAATCTGATATAAACACTTGTGTGCAGGCTGAATGCATCTCCTGAATTTAATGCTGGTTCTACTCTGCTTTTATAGAATGGAAAGCTAAACATGGAACTCTGTCTCTTTGCAGTTCACCCTTAAAAAGGGTACAGGTTTGGCCCTTGCCCAGAACATCAACCTCAACACAGCAACTAAAAACTTGAAAGGAATGTATTATAATGAAAAATGCATATCCTGGAATGTTCACAGGGGGAATCTGGATTTCAGATATGCCACTCGGTTCCAGGAGAGAAACTTTCCCTGAAGACAAGCCTCAGGTACAAAGTGTAGAGGCAGCTTCTACACACACCAAGGCATATGAAGAGGAGAAAATAAATTACAAAAACTAATGAACTAAGGAATATATAGGAGACCAAAAGAAATAGAAAATGGCAAGATTAAAGCTGCACAAGAAGTGAGGAAACAGCAAAGTGATGATTTTTTTCAGCTGTGCAGCTGGGAGAGGACAACAAGCAGAACACACCAGGCCAGACAAGCAGGAACCACGTATGGGCAGGGGAGCAGCACATATGCTTACATTTTGAACACAGCCAGGAAAAATGTCTCCAGTCTTCACTGCTTGAGGTCCACAGTCGTAAGTACGAATATGTATATATATGGGCAGTGACTTGAGAAGAAACCCACAAGCCCACAAGCCAGTTTCTCTCCCTTCATTAGCATAGATTTAAGGGCCAAGCACTTTGAGTTACGGTCTCATTACTGGGATTTAATTACTTTTCCTAAATGTTCTGCAGAACATTTACTTGTACATTGCAAAGTATTACAGTATAGTCACAACTTAGGCTCTCAATTACAGGAGAACTAGGCAGGAAAGAAGTTGAGTTAATTAGAGTTACTGAAGCTTAATCAATTCCTCTGTGTATGCAGGGAAGAGCACGCTAACTTTCAGTCCATTTGTGAAGCCACCTTACCTGCCTGCTATAGGTTACTAAAGCCTTCTTGGAAAGGGAAAAAGGTAACTGATGATATTTTAAAATTGCTATTATTTTTCAGTTTCTACATTGGCCTAGACTCTTTTTGCTTCCTTTTCGGCAGACTAAATGTTTTTGTGTTCGAGACTCTGAACACTCATCCTTAAGCAGCACTTGATCTCTGAGGGCAAAGTGCTTTAATTTTGGAGCCCCAAACCAGCATCCCAAGCCTATTTGCATGTCAACCTGTTTAGGAAGACCAGGATCTTCACCATGGAAAGTAAAGCTGCACCCCTTCTGTATACTTTGTCTAGCCTGGATATAATGTCATTCCTATTTGTACAGTGACCTTTCTTTGGAATGATGGCAAGGATATCCAAGCATTTCACATGATCTAGAAAAATTACATAAATATTTTGTGAAATATAGGAATTACAATTTGATTAGTTCAAGTGTAAATATATATATATTAATGTATATATAGGCTGTCACTGCTGAGTAAAAACAATTTCTCTCACTTCATTAGCATAGATTTAAGGGGAAAGGCTTCACACTTAGGTGTGAATAAACACCAGCACAAGTACATAAGAGCTCATTTCCTGAGTAAAATTCATCCCATGTAAAATTAAGACAGCCAGATGAATCACTTCCTAAAACAGCTTGTATGACTGTCTAAGATACAGATATGTTGCATGTTAGGTATTAACTCCTACCCTATACTTGCCCTGTGCAGTTAATGGAAAGAGGTCTCTAATAACTTTCAGGCTTCCCTGTAGAGGTGTTAGCCAAACTCAACACATCTGACTCAGTCTGTTGAGGCCAGGCACTTCATTTTTATGACTTGCCATGCTTGCATTAAGTACCTCTTTTAGACATGCAAAATCCAGATCAGTATGACGTCAGAAGTCAAAACCTAATTACATTAAAATCAATATCCAATTCAGTCCTGAATGATCTGAACTAAGAGCACAGGTTATGTTTCTAAAAAGGAACTGACTATCCAAGTGCAAATCTTGAAGGAAAATGAGTAACAGCTTGTGGAAGCAAACAAAATATATACTTGAAACTAGTGAGATCCCAAAGTGTACTGGATGACAATTTTGTTTTGAAACTGAGTGGATACTCAATCAATCTATGCAGGATGGTGGGTGTACTTCAAGGCTTATGGTGATAGAGCATACTTATTCTAAGTCACATTTACATGACATGTAGAAGAAATCAGGTACAGACATGTGCACAGACACAGAACTGAGAAATTACTGTATTTGTATTATATGTATTTTAAAAGACCCTCAAATGGGTGTTCTGTTTTACTACAACACAGGCTATTTTACTATATGCTATAGAAAGCATGTGTTAAAACATAATGGCATTCAAAATAAAAAAAAAAATAATGGCCAAACGAATATCTGTAGCAATATGGCATCATCTATTCTTCTCTTGCAAAATCATAGAAAAAGTCCTTGTTAAATTATCCATACTATTAATTCTGTTTCCCTTTTTACCTTCTGCCAGTTAAAGCAAAAATTGACATATATTTCTATGAGTACTATTTTATCCCTTTCTGTATTACAAAGGACATTTCATATTTCTGTGACTTGAGTAGCAGATGCACCATGAATGTCTTTTGTGAAAAAATATTCAAAATTCTCTAACGCTCTAGCAGAGAAGCAGTGTGGAGGCAGAGGATCTACCACCAGCAGATGGCATTCGCTCCCTGCAATTCCCGCAGCAACATCAGCATAGTATGTGGGATCATGCAAGCAGCAGATAGTTAACCCCAAGTTATTTTTTCCTGTCATTTGACAAAATGATCCTTTCAAAGCATTATTTTATTTTTTTCAATCATTTCAGAAAGAACTTATACATAACCATGATATAGAGATAGATTTGAGACATCGAAGCATCAGGATTTTATATTGATTTTACACACTGGTATAGGTACTATCCAGTGCAAGCAAGCCATTCTGTCTGGTCCAGTATTTTCTTTATCTAATAGCAGCATGACTAACTGAGCCTGACCTTCCTCCCAGTTCAATAGCACCTTTATTCAACCATTTTTCATGTTCATAAGTACTCTGTTAAAGTAGTAAAACTATCAGTTTAAATATGTATAATTATATTTGTAAATCATTTTAAGACTAAAAATACATAGCCTATGTTATTTTTGGTGAATATAAAGTAATGCTGGATTCAAGTAAGAGGGTCTTTTTCCCTCAAACAAAACAGAGCTTTACCCCCATGAAGATACGGACTGGGGAAATTCAGCAGTATCATGTTGTTCTGCCAGCCCCGAGACCCTGAAGTAAGATCTATCAGTCATGGAGGTATGGGGATGTGGGGCCAAATATGCAGATGCCCTGGCTGCTGGCATCCTTTGGTCACAGACCTGCTGAGTGGGACAGTGGCAGGGCCCACTACAGTGACGTGCTGGCTGTTAAGAACTATACAGGAAAGGAAATCTGAGCAGGCAAAATATAAAAACTACAAATATAGGTCCATGAAGAAAAACAAACAGAAAGAGCAAGCAATCTCATTTCCATTGAGAAAATAAGCAAAATGCAATGCATGATGGTATCTTGGTATTTCAGTACTGTGCTTACAGTGACATTAACAGCAGGTATTACCTGTTCTAAGAGATTCTGAAGCCTCTCTATTTCACAGTCTATTACAAATTTCTTTTCTTGCCTTCGGTCCAGATCTTCTAAAAGACGCCTGTAGCTGGCATCATTAAAATTCTCCACACAGATGGCACTGACTTGCCAGCTATTTTGCCCCGCTTTTTCCATAATAGCTTGAAGTATTGAATAACCTAGAAAAAAAAGATACAATACACTAGTAACACAATGATTGTATTTTTTTAATAGGAATTGTCCTTAATCAATATTATGTCTCTCAATATTTGCTCCTGCAGGGAGAGGAATAAGACTGTTTGTATCCCTACCTGTGCCACGATCAGTGCACGGTATGCAACTAACAAAAATTACAATTGCTGTGATCAGAATGCTTGGAATGATTCTCAACATTATGGATAATCTTCATATGATTTATAAACATGAACTCTTTAAGCCAAGCGTTCAGCTTCTCAAGAGTGGTTTTGTACAGGTTTCTATATCTGAACCTTTCATGACACAGCAAAGAAAAAATCTGAGCCTACTCATTGACCAGAAGTATTTGTATACTACAAAAGCAGTATGTTAGACATTCAAATGCTTTGCTTTCCTGTTGTTGTTGAAGGGTTTTTCTGGTAGCATTTAATCCAATCAGTTTTTAGCATTTCTTAGTAAGATTTCATTTTCTTTTCATTTATATATATACACACCAGTATACAGTATATGTGATATAAATTCTATTGATCTAATTCAGATATTCTGCATAGCTTTAATCAATGTATGCAAAGTAATCAGAGGTCAATGAATGAAGGGCACCACAGAATTTAATTATTAGTACTGGCAGGATTATTGCTCTTTATCATTATCGGTGTTTGATGCCCCCTTTGTTATCTTTGTGCCCATTCACAGAAGGGAAAGGCAGCATCCCCTTAGAGTCTCCACCTCAATATGCAGAGCAAGCTCCCTGCCCACAGTCTCAGTATGATCAGGTCCACAAGCCCTTTGCCTTCTTTCCTCTCCTAATTTTTTTCTCACTGGGGACATGTAGTACTGAGGCAGGAGAGGAGTTTGTGACATATCTTAGGACAGCTTACAAGTCTATTCTTGATTTGCCCAAACAATTACTTATGTAGGAAGCATGTATTATTCCTTCTTTTACCTAGAGTAAATCGTGAATTTGTTTAAAGCCATGAAGACTGCATGCATCAGATACATAGTTAATCTTTAAGAAAGACAGAAAAGACAGATAAGTTTGTCAATAACATACTGATACAAATGATACAATTCAGAGAAGGTCCCCCTGAATAGAATCACAACATCAAAATATTGTGGCTTTTTACTCTATCTGGGTGTATTTTCCCTACTGCCTTTAAATGAAAAGATTTCATTCTTGAAAACTATCCTTAATGATATGGCTACAGAGTGGTGGCTCCTTTCTCTCTTCAACAAGAGAAGTCCATGCCTGAGTGCAGTGACCTCCAGCTGTCATTGTAATGCACTTGAAAATGCCACTGTGTGACAGATTCTCTATAAAAAGCACTATCAGACATTCCCAAGGACTGCAAGAGGAATCTTTTTAAGTTACATTTTGGAGAGAGTACTTTGGAGTGTGCTGCTGCTACCAAACTACTTATCAGAACCCCTACAAAACAACAAAATCCAAGATTAACTCCAGTAAAATATAAGTAGACAATAGTTTTATCAGAAGATATTAGGACACATGAGAAACTAATTCTCTTGAAAATCTAGGGGTAGCTATTTTTCTGTTGACTCCTGTAACATTTGCAGTCCTTGAAACATTAACTTAAAATTTGCATCTTCTTATCATTATGACATTATGTACCCACACTCTGAAATTAACATTTATTATTTTTTTCTCCAATTTAGATGACATATTTAAGATAAAAGTACAAACAAATATAATGAATATATAAAATGTGTAACATATTTTATCCTATAAATTAAACATTTTTTTATGAAATAGTATTTTCTCTTAGGAAATGAATTCAAACACTTGATGTATTGAGTATTAAAACATTTCTGTACTCAGCATATATTTTTAACCCAATGACTTATTTTTTTCAAAGAGCCATACAGCTTTCCTGTTAATTGCTGCATAATTATTCTGCTTTTCCTGTTGCTATATTCAATCTCCTTTTTGCCTGTAATTATCTCTGTAAATCATGATGAGATTCTTTCCCAAATATTGTATTTCTTGCTTCATTTCCTATTCATTTCCATATATAGACATACATTAAAACCACTCCAGTGTTAACAGGGGTTCCTGCTTCATTTACACTGTAACTTTGACTTGATCTTTGCTACAAAGGCAGTCAACATTTACTTAATTCAGCTTCCTGACACAAATTAACATTTTCTTTGTTTCAGATGAATGGTGTTTGAAACAGCAATTGACATCCTCTCACTCCTTTCTTACTTTGCTTGGACAACTTTACTAAGATGTGTTTTGATCAAACTGGGAATTAATCCCAGCATAAAGCATGACAAATATCAAACACATGGAAAAGCTTTTCTTCTACCTTGGATCAAGGTTTGACTTGCCACATTTCATTAGCAACTGCCTTCTTTTAGGCATTTGAAGCTTCTGTAGCTTCTTGTCAGTAGCCAACACTCAGATGTGGGGTTTCATGTTACCATGTTTTTCACATATAGTGTAATACAGGTAAATGGTAGTAGCTGGATAAGTTGTAACATCATTTTCAGAGGAGTTCAGAGTCCCTGTGCAAGTAATCAGTGGCATAGTCATTCATTCAGTGTGCAGGAACAATTTTTAACATAACAGACGGAGAAGGGTGGAGATTACACAAAATGAATAAAGGCATTCATAGACTCAGTTGGCATAAAAATTAGACATGCTGAGGAGAATGCTTACTTGTCCAAAATAATTGGGTACAGCTGACAGGGAAAAAAATCAGTTGTATGTAGCACTGCAAACATCTTACAAGGCAAGAAACCTGAAACTAACCTGGGGTAATTCTCAGAAACTGAGTGCAGCATCTCTAGTCAAGCAAAATCCTTAAACTACAGATAGAAGTTTGCCTGAGACAGCAGACATGTATCTTACAGCTGTTATCTAAAAGGTATTTATTTTCTGGTTGTCTGCTGATTATCCTCAGTTATGCTACAGACAGATTCTGTACCATATATTGTGCAATACTATTTGTTGCATTGAAAGCAAACTAAAAAAATAACCTCAGGCTAACTCATATCAGTTGAGCTACACAATTAATGTTTTTCAAAACATTATTAAAAAAAAAAAATTAGGACTATGTTGATAAATAAAAGTATGATAAATGTTCATAAATGTATATAGCAACCCTTTCTTGACAACCAATTCAACCTTGAAATGCAGATAACTCATTTATCAGAAAATACAAACTATTGTGCCCAAACATGACCAGTTGAAACCTGGAAGTCTGTATTAACAAGGTCCTGGTCCTTCCTGGAGTATGTTTTGTGGTTGGTGGTTTTTGTTGGTTTTGTTTGGTTTTATTATTATTATTATGTGTGTATCATTTTTTTGTGCAATTTTTTTTGAATTAGCAAATGTATGAACAAGATGAAACATGAATACAACTGTCTGGGAAACACAGATGAAGTCCTTACTAAATGCAAAGATGTGATATGTGAGAATGGATCCTTTTACCTGTTTTGGGACTATGATTCTGGGAAATTTTCCTAAAATGATCTAGGATAAGAAGTCTGCCAATTGCTTTTGACAGGTCATTGCTCAGGTGTAGATATTATTGACAACTGCTTAAGGACCAGTAATACCAATTCCACCTCAATATACTGGAACCAAACCAAAGGCAGGGCAGGTCTGCTAAGATTTTATTTTCTTGATCACTTCTCTCCTTGATTTTCTGGTCTCTGGTCAGGTGGAATTGTGATAAACTAGCATACTGGGGTTTTTTTGTTTGGGTTTTTTTTTTTTTTTAATACCACAGAGTCATCACATTGGTAAAAAAATAGCACAACAATCAAAACAAACAGGAAAATGAAGAGTTACTCTATTTGTTTCCTGTAAAATGAGGATACGACGGAGATGCCTACTGCAGAAAATCTATGTGTTGGGGTTGATATTACAGCTAAGTACTTTATAAACAAAATCTCAGATTGTTTTTAACCCTACTGCCCTCATTCCACACTCCATAGGCATTTTTCCATTGCAAAATGCATCAGATACACAAAACCAGTGCTAGATGTGCACCTGGTCTTATATATGTTTCGGGAGATTAGTACTTAGAGAGCCTTAGGTATCTTTTGGATGCCAAAGTGTGTAAAACACTTGAGCAATTTTGGTATTTAAGAACACACTGTAAGTGCAGGAGTTTGTGAGTCCGGGATTCCTCCTAATCATTGCCACATTGCTGTAATTGGAGCCTATGCACAACCACCCTCCACCCAAGTAGCTGAAATTTTGGGTAATCTTTCTGATGTTTAAAGATTAGTGGCCTTGAAGGTTTTTTTGGTTGTCTATCCAATTTTGTTTCAGTAGCCAATGACTTAATTTATTTCAATTTAAATGAAAAGTTGAATCTGATATCTAGATCTCTTCAGTGTGTTCAGGATAAACTAAAGAGATAGAGGACCATTTTCTTGACTTATTCTTCTGCTGGAATGCACATGGTTGCCTTGTTTCCTTCTCTTTTTTTTTTTTTTTCTTCCCTTTTCTTCTTGCTTTCTTGCTTTAAGCAGACATATTTTAGTCATCAATTACAGTGTTATAAATAGATTTCCATAACCTTCATCTTCCATCAACCTTCTGAGAAATGGTTTCTCCCAGCTTTCTAAGCATATGAAGTCATTCCTGATGGTCTTGCCAGGAGATAGACATCAAAGCGGCTACTTGCTCCGAACAGCAGCACCTCTAGTAATAATTCTTATTTTGGAACTATTGTGTAGTAAATTATTATTAATTCTCAAACACGAAGAGGATAGAATATTTTCATATTATTACTGTATTTTATTCTGGCTAGCAGACCGACAATATTGAATAACACAAGTTAACAGATTAATATACTCAGAAATAGCATATGCAATATATTTGTTACAGTCCCAGGACTAGAAAACATCACCAATGAACACGGGTCTCTTCCAAAGATGGGTATGAAATTCTGCATGTTATTGAAATGCAAATTCATTTTCTTCTCTTTCTGGTCCAATTAACTTTCAAATAGGAATTGATCCTGTTCCCGAGATTAGCTACGATCCCAACAGTCATAGACACTGAAATACTGGAGCTATTTTATGAAAGCTACTTCCACCTATTGGAATTTGTATCAGGATCAGTAGAAGAAATATTTTTTTTATAAATGCAACACACAGCAGAAGTGAAGAATAAATGATCAAATCATTTGATATGGATAAACCAATATATTTGACATTCAGGACTGGATTCATGTCACTTAACTCTAGCTGTCTATAAAGTAGTTGTCTAAGTTAATCATTCAAGCTTTTAAAGGAGAGACGTATAACCCATAAAAAAAGGTATTTTTTGGTCTTAGATATCTCTCCCAGAGGTGATTTTCTTCAATGAATAGTGAAGGAGTCTAGACATGAGGCTTAGTGAAAAAACCTACCATTTACCTAGTCAAATATTGGTGAGGTGAATCCAGACACTATACTGATGAAAATCATACAAGAAATTTACACTGAGTGATGCTTGATTGTACATTGAACCAATAACTACAAACAGTCAAACTTAAGCACATTCTAGTTTTCCTCATGATTAATACCTTATTATTAACATATGGTTTTGTTTGAAATTTTTGTTCAGTGTACAGTTTCCAGAACTTGAACATAACCAGTAAGATTTATAAGCTCTATTATATAACCTTTGACATTTGCATGTCTGATTTTCTCTGCATTTGGAGTTAGAGCCAGAACATTCAACAAAAAGTACATACAAATTGGTCAATTTAGGCAACAGCATGAAAGCGAGAACTACAGGTGTGTTCTCAGTCCTTCTAGGGGCTAATTCAAAGAAATGACACACAGATGGAAAATAAGACAGGGAGCTCAAGAAATAATCCCATCTATTCTTCTCTATCCTCCCTTCCCCCAAGACAGAAAAATTGTATTTAAATCATTCTCAACAGACATGTTTCTTTGTCATTAAAAATCTCTAAAGAGGATTCTGTAACTTTCTTGGTAATATATTCATTGCTTAATTATCCTTAAGAGATTTTTCCTGAAGTCTAACCTAAGTCTCCTCTGGCACAATTTAAAGCCACTCATTCTTGTCCTAACTAGTAGACCTGGAGAACAGCATGTTCTCTTTTTCTTTAAAGCAATCCTTTACATGCCGTTTCATTTTTTTTTCTGTCTTCACTTGCTGAAACAGGATTCTTTTAGGTTCTCCTTGTGTAATGTTTTAGTCTAGATTCTGACACTTGTTTTCCTGTATATGTTGCAATTGACTCACGTCTTTCCTGAACTGCATTGGTGAAAATACTAAAAATGCATTCCAAAATGCAAACAGTCCTCCCAATTTTTTAATGTCCACAAGTTTAACAAATATATCCTGTATTTCTTCATCCAAGTCATTCACAAAATCACCTTCATGATCTAAATTTACACTTCTTGCCTCCCTGAGGTCTATGACCTTGAATACTTTCTCAGTGTTGTGAAACACCTTCAAACCAAGCTCTACCAGTGGTTTATGGTCAGACATTCTTATCCTACTCTCTGTTTATTCTGTAGTCTGGAACCTGTGGAACTTCATCTACAGTATTTAATAAACCGTCTTTCCTGAGGAGGACATAAGGCTAGAAGAAAATGCTGTCAATATATTGCAACCACAAACTTTTTTTAAAAAGGAAAGTCTTAAGTGGAACAACAGTGTGTAGGTTCTATGTTTCAGTGAGCATGCAGGAGGAGGTTTGGCTTACTCCACAATAGGGATTAATGATCAAAGGTTCAGGCTATTTCAGATCCCATTTATGCTATATTCACACAGCAACAAGATACTTCCCCTTTGAATTTCAGAGTCTCCAACCTTCATATGAAATACACTGTAAAGGTGTCTCATCAAAATGCCAAATAATAGAAACGAGTGGAAACCTGACAGCAACTGAGAAAAAAGAACTGGTTTTGAAGGCAGTCTGATAGTTGTGCTTATGCTTTCACAGTTCTCAGACACCATTACCCTTCCCACTTCAATAAATGCCTTCAAACTAATGTCAAAGTCCAATAACCTTTCTTATGACAAGCACGCATAGAGATGATACATCCAATCATACTTAGAAATATATGCCAAAAGTATATTTGTGTGCCCTGCTAGCATTTTGTATTTTCTTTCCTTTTATTTGCCTATTATTTAGCTATGCCAAAGGGTTCAGATATAACTGCCTCAGCTGAGAAGTATTTCTTCTCCTCTGAAGTTTACAAGCAGCACCAAAGCCACATTCTTAGCAAATTTTAGCAAATTCTTACTACAGAACTTTGAATGCTAAATCAGAAAAATGCATATATTTACAGTGTTATCAAAACCTCACAAACCATTACCTAAAAACCCAGCAACAAAGCCACTGAATGGGGAAAAAAAAAAAAAAGGGAAAAAAAACACCCAAAGGGGGTACAAGGCTGCTGTGTAAGACCAATATTTTAAAGCAACTCTAGAGGCTATTCAGTCTCTCTGAATATCCAGTTATCTGTTATGTCACCTTGGGTCTATTATTACAGAATCACACAGAGTCTCAGAATTATTGAGGCTGGAAAAGACCTCTGAGATCATTGAATCCAGCCTAAGATCTAACACCACGACATCAGCTAAACCATGTCACTAAGTGCAGCATCCAATCTTTTCTTAAACACCTCCAGGGATGGCGACTCCACCACCTCCCTGGGCAGTCCATTACACTGTTCTATCACCCTTTCCGTGAGGAAGCACTTTCTAATATCCAACCTAAACCTCCCCTCGTGCAACTTCAGGCCGTGCCCTCTCATGCCGTCACTAGTTGCCTGAGAAAAGAGCCCGGCCTCCACCTGACTACAACTTCCCTTCAGGTAGCTGTAGAGAGTGATAAGGTCCCCCTGAGTCTCCTCCAGGCTGGACAACCCCAGCTCTCTCAGCCTCTCCTCCTAAGACTTTCCCTCCAGTCCCTTCACCATCCTCGTTGCTCTCCTCTGGACTCTCTCCAGCACCTCAATATCCTCCTTGAAGTGAGGGGCCCAGAACTGCACACAGTACTCGAGGTGAGGCCTCACCAGTGACAAGTACAGGGGCAGAATTACATCCCTAGACCTGCTGGCCACACTATTCCTGATACAAGCCAAGATACCATTGGACTTCCATGCCACCTGGGCACACTGCTGACTCATGTTCAGCCAGCTGTCAACCAGCACTCCCAGGTCCCTCTCTGCTGGGCCGC
>JANHGN010002740.1:122180-150374 GCA_024605025.1 Megaceryle maxima
CCTGCTCTGGCAGGGGGGTTGGACTCGAAGATCTCCAAGGTCCCTTCCAACCCCTGACACCCTGTGATACTGTGAACTAAGATTAGTTAGGCAATTACAGCTAATGTGCAACAGCATTTTTTTAAAAAAGGAGAGAAAACAGAAGAAAGTTTACTTAGTTTGGAAGAAAATACAGTATGTTCAAATATTTAACTTATTACTGTTTTTCTTTCTTGTTGTTCCTATTAATTTGACAAATATCCAGCTTAGTTGTAAAGACTTTCTTTTATACATTATAGCTTAAACTTTTCTTCTTTAGTGCAATGCCTTAAAGCCAAAATTCATTTCACTAAAATTTGAAGTCTGAAATGTTGATACTAATAATCTTTCTTACACAATATCGTAATCAATGAAAATCTATTTTCCAAAAATTGCTAGCTTCCCAACAACATACCTGTCTAGTTTCAATTTAACAGACTGTTGTTTGCCGTATGCTGGCATACAATTGTATGCAGACCTTTGTGTAAACAACATCCAAAAGAACCATGTCAAAGAACATTAAGACTGCAATCTAAATCACTCAAAAGCTGGCATATCTTAAAATTAGCAGTAGCCTAATGCATTCTAATTAATGTATTATGGTACTGTCTTCAATTATATCGTCACATTTTTCCTCACAAGGCATCTGCCTCAGTCCATGCATAAGATACCTGTGCTCTGTGGGTACTAAATGAGGATCTTGATGTCAAAACTTCTGCCTCCTTTTCTGTAAAGATTTGGTAGAAAACTAGTCTTTTACTATAAAATATCTGAGAAGCTCTGCCCATCAGCATTAAGGCAGTGTTGTTTCTAATACATACAGGAGAGAAAAATGCAAGAACAATCTTCAGACTGAAACAACAGGCATTCGTGCCAAGAAGCATTTCTTTTAAGAGAGTTGCAACCTTAATTCTATCTCTGTGAACATGTGACGTGTCCATATTCATAGGTGGATAGACAGTAGATAATCTGTAGGACCATGCTCCTCCCATAGTTCTACTTGTAGAGCCCAGGCACATTATTTCTGATTTTAAATATCAATTTGTTGCAATTTAACCCCAGTTGTGCATACAAGCAAAGCTAAACAACTAATTCATTTGCTACTTCCCATCGTCAGGCAGGTGCTCAGCCATCTCCAGGAAAGCAGGGCTCCATCACATGTGACAGTGACTTGGTAAAACAAACACCATCTCTCCGAACATCCCTCCCCTCCTCCTTCCCCCAGCTTTTACTGATGAGCATGACATAATGTGGTATGGAATATCCCACTGGTCAGTTTAGGCCAGCTGTCCCAGCTGTCTCCCTACCCCAACTCACTGTGCACCTCCAGCCTTCTCACTGGTGGGGTGGTGCAAGAGGCAGAAAAGGCCTTGACTCTGTGCAAGCGATGCTCAGCAGAGACTAAAATATCCCTGTGCCATCAGCACTGTTCTCAGCACATATCTAAAACACAGACCCATACTACTTACAGTGAAGAAAACTAGCTCTAGCTCATCTAAAACCCAGCACACAGTTGTGATAAGAACTTTTTAAAATCTATATTCTCAAGTATTTAACTTTTTCAGAAAAATGTAACATGTCCTGGGAAGACAGCCTTTAAAATTTGCATGTTTTGATAATAACACAATTACCTTTTGATTGAAACAAGTCTGAAATAAATCTTTTTTTTTTAGGCTGACACAGAGATCACTAATTGATTGCCTCCCCCGCAGCAAACAAATAACAATTTGGAGATAGGCCTAAAGATTTATGATTTTCTTCTAGTTTCTAAAGGTTAGTCATTGCTCTTCTAATGTAGACCAGAATTAAGATGTTATTCTTTTTGGACTGGACTGACAATTGGGGAAATATGTGAAGATTTCATATAGTAGCCTTTATTGAAATGTAATGACAGTGATCATCCTGCTGTACTTGTCACTGGTGAGGCTGCATCTTTAATACTGTGTTCAATTTTGGGCCACTCACTACAGGAAGGGCATTGAGGTGGAGTAGCTGAGGGAACTAGGGTTTAGCCTGGAGAAAAGGAGGCTCAGGAGAGAACCTTATTACTCTTTACCTGAAAGGAGGTTGTAGTGAGGTAGGAGTCAGTCTCTTCTCCCAGGTAACAAGCAATAAGGTGAGAGGAAATGACTGAAGTTGCACCATGGGAGGTTTAGGTTGGACATCAGGAATAATTTTTTTACAGAAAGGGTTGTCAGGCATTGGAACAGGCTGCCAAGGTAAGTGGTTGACTCACAATCCATAGCTGTGTTTAAAAGTCATGTAGATAGAGTGCTTAGGGACACAGTTTAGCAGTAGACATGTAGAGTAGAGGTACTGGTTGGACTCGATAATCTTCAAGGTCTTTTCCAACCTAGATGATTCTATGATTCTGTATGTAAAAAAGCAGGACTAAAAGCAGTGTGCAATATTAGCAAAGTATCTCTCTTCTATTCACGTGCCTTTTAAGTTCTTCTACATTGTATCTACATAAGATACAATGTATCATACATGAAGATACAACTGTTCATTTAAGTAGAATTAAAAGTCAGGATACTTTTATGCTTCTGTTGTGGAGGATGGGCAGCTACACATAGGTTTCCTTTGATTGCTCTGATGAAGGGATTTGCATACAATTACAGAGACAATTTCAGTTCCTAGCAGGAACAAACACAGGATGAAGTATTCACCATATGATTAGACTAATTTATTATGTCCCACTGAGGCAAGCTATATTCCAAGAAGTGATCATAAACTCATGTTCAAAGCTCTGGTAGAATGAATATATTTAACAATTCAAATTGAATTTCAGCTGTAGGAACTGGCATTTAGTGGGAAACATGGAACTGGGCAAGGTATAATGAAAAGATAACAGGTAAAAGAACACAGACATAAAAAACTGTGAATGGTATGCCAAAAAACAGGCTAGTGTAGAAATTGCGATAAAATACTGGCAAGTTTCTCATATCAAATATGTGTTAATCTGGACTTTGGTTAGTTTTAACTGACCTTGACATTAATTCCTGAAAATGAACACAGTGACCAGTCAATAACTGCTCTATAAAAGTTAAATGCCTGTGACATTTCATTACACAATGACACTTGCATTGACCGTTTTGAAAGCAAAAGTTCTTAAGAACTTTGTTCATTTTAGAGCTGGGTATTTTTTTTCCCCTGAACAGCTGTTTATTCACAGAGAAGTGCACTCTGGTGACATCCCAAGTATTAATGAACATAAGAGTTTTTCTGCATAGGATTGGCCAGAAGGAAAAATGACAAAAGGTTTTAAAAATGTGGAAACGGCATTTCTTACACACTTGTGTTCAGGGCATCCTCATGAATAGAAACAGAAGGCACAATTTTGTATCTGCATAACTGTTGCCCAGGAAAGCAGTGGTAGTAACATATCCTCTCCCCCTCAGGAAGCACAGAACACTTCATGTGTCACTGGATGTCCCTGAGTCCACTGTGTCATGATCATTAGGACTGAGTGTGTCCTGGGTGGTTTAGTCTTCATCTCTCCATCTGGAGCAGCTCCACAGCATAAAACCAATGATAAAATATGCACCAAGGCAGAGAAAGACAGAGAATATTACTCTGCAGCATGGTACAAAGAATATTTATCAGAGAGGGGGGGAAACTTTTATTGCGACCTTTGCTTCAGTGGCTAAGAATATAAAAAAAAAGATGCAGAGGATGTGGGAATTGGCTGCAAGAACTTAAGGAGGTGAAAAATAAAAACACAACAGAGGGACTTTCTTTATCTAAGCGAGATGAGAAGTGAGAATCCAGTAACTGCTCAAGAGATATAATACACTTTAGAAGTCCTGGAATGTATGTTTGGCATTTTAGGCTGTAACTTAAGTTGAAAATAAAATAGAATATAGGGTCTGATTTTGTCTGTACTACTGTAAAACTAGAAAAATCCAAATTTTTTGAGGTTTCCACTTCTGTACTTGGAAATTAAAATCTATTTCTGAAAAACCTGTAAGAAATTATAATCCATCTAAGTATGCAATATGATTTAATTTATCTTGAATTTATCTCACAAATTCACTCTATGCTTAATGGTAAAAAAATATTGTGAAAAAAAATTGCTGCCATCTAATACTTTTTTACATGTTTTGGCTTCTACTTCCACTGCCCTTTTCAATGTGACTGATGAGATATAATTTCATAACAGAACATCTTAAACACTACAAAGTATCTCAACTATCTTACTTTCCTCAAGAGATACAAATTTTCATTTCCAGTCTGCTTACTCAGTAATTCCCAGACTTTTCAACCTGAGTGCTGAAATACTCTTCCAGACAGGTCAGTGGGCCACAATTAACACTTAAGGGCATTTTCTCTGGAATCAGAGTGGAAGGGAGCAAGCACCACACCCAGCTCCTTTGCTGAGGATCCTTAACTGTCTCCTGGAGATCAGGCTACAGCTGTAAAGTTGCATATAATTCCTTAAGCACATTGTATTTTGCTTGTGTTACTGAAGTTATGGCTACTGTCACCCTGATGGCAGGCTCACATGGCAGCTTTGGGCTGTGACTCCAGGCTGGGATTTACATGGTACTATCTCCCAAGGCACTAGAGACATGGTCACCCTCATTCCTCTTGCCAAAGTTACCAGAGGGCTCCAAGTCGCTGAGCTAGATCTCAAGCTAATTAATTACAAATAAGCATTACCATTACAGAAACCGGACATTTGCCTATGTCCCTTACGAGATAGTTTCATGAGAGACAGTTTGCACAGATACACAAGCAGCAGGAGTTTCCCTGCTGAGCTGTTAACACTGGAGATGATACAAAGACAATTAGCTCAGTATTTACACACTGCAGGATGTTTACGCCAAGCAGACTTGTGAGAAGTTGTATGTAGACCTTGCTGCAGTTGGAAGGAGGGTGTCAGTTTGAAAAGCACTCATGTGGTGTTCCTCTGACATAGACTTCTGTCCTGAAGCCAGGCTGTCCCTGTGGGCTGGAGCTACTTTGAAGCACAATGTTCTAAGTGTCTTCTGAAGTTGTTTGTGACAGACACAAAAGAAGAGATTCTTCCTTAACAAAACAAAGTAGACATCTCTTCATGGAAGAACAGACTACAATTTACCAATTTTACTTAGATTTAGCATACTATTGATGATGGCATCTTGACTTGTGTATCACTGAATGAACGCTTAAAAAAAACTTAGTGGCTTAATTTAGGAATGTACTGGTGCAAGAAAAAAAGAGTTGTAATTACTTTATAGTTTTTTCTTTGAGGTTTTATCTCTGTCTGAAAATATTAATATTCACTATTTAGCTTTCATCTCCATGGTAATTTAAATGAACAAGTCCTTTTTTTTCAGCAGAGTAGTCTGATGTTAATTCATTTTCATGATTAAGAAGGTTATACTGATCCTGAGACAAGTATCATGAAATATGAGATAGGCCTGTAGAACACACCCTATGATGCAGAATGTGGATGAAATTTTAGGCACCCTGATAGGAATAACAGTTTGTATTTACATAAATAATGTTGTGTTCAAAGGCCTCATTGTCCTAGGTACTGTACAAAGTATGTATGCAGAAAAAATCTCAGATGAGACAACTCTGGAAACCAAACAGACTTGGAGGTAGGGCAAGTTGTTTATTCATACTTTTATTTTTTAATTAGGTCATAAAGACATTTCAAAAGCATTTTACATACTTATCAGTCTGAATATAAAACAACTTGCTTTCACATGGATATTCAGTAATTAATTTTAAAATACAGTGATCAGAAATAAACAATTTAACACAAAATATACATATATCTGATTTTTTAAATATATATTAGTATTTATTTCTTTAAAAACATACTTATGATCAAATTATTTAGCTAATTTACTTGGCATTTTTCTTTCTGTCATTCTTTTGCAACAGTACAGATGAGTCAATATATGGTCCATAGTCTTAAGTTGCATTTTCACAGAATAATAACTAGAGAGTTATTAGAAATATTGCCTTTTTTTTTTTTTTTTTATTAGTATTACTTAGAAAAGATAGGACATGTTCTGTTGGCATAACTCATAAAATATTTGTATTGACTTTAGTTGAAACCATTGGGGAGAAGAAATTGGTCCAATG
Organism: Megaceryle maxima; assembly: GCA_024605025.1. NCBI lineage: Eukaryota > Metazoa > Chordata > Aves > Coraciiformes > Cerylidae > Megaceryle > Megaceryle maxima. The sequence continues at coordinate 128,280 of JANHGN010002740.1, forward strand.
TTTGAAATCTGATGTAATTAAAACTTGAGAGCATTTAATTCCAAAACCCATTTAATACATTCATTGGATTTTAAGTATACAACAACTAATTCTGTGCTAGGTGAAAATGTAATTAGCAAAAAGAAGTTAAAGGAAAGGCTAACAAAGAACCAGACAGGAACATGAGACCCCAGTGTGCAGGCAAAAAACTTGTCAGCTGAGAGGAAGGCAGGCAGGAGGGGGACCCTTCTTCATAGGACTAGAACTATACACTAAAACTGCATCCCTGTCACAAAGCATATTAACTGTTATAGGTAAATTTGCATAATAAACATCACATATCACAGTCTGGATGAGAACTGATGTTTTGTCTTTATATTGAATCTTGTCTTGATATACTTTTCTCCAGAAATAGATTTTTTTTCACTTTTTAGACTGAATGTTCACTTCTATGCAAACTTCTTTTCCGCCTCTTTCATATACACTCGGTTTCACAACATCAGGATGGTCACAATATGTGTGGCACAGTTTTGGCACATCATAAGTATGGTTTAAAAAGCTACTGCATATGTTTTATGATCATTTCCAAGAGATATGAAGCGACGGTTTTTGACTTTTAAATGACACATCTTATTTGCAAACTGAACACTTAAAACATGACCAGACATGTCTACCATAGATTAAGCAAAGGCTTTTCTCGTTAGGATTCATAACAATTTTGACAGTTCATTGCCAGCATGCCAGTATGTCACTATCAGCTATTTCCTGGCAGAGGAGAACTACACGGGTGAAGTGTATGGTATTTTCATTAGAATGCAATAGCAAAAGCCCATTTCTATCCTGGAATGGTCTTGTTGACTTAATATCCAAGATGTCAACATGGGGGTAGGAAAGAAAGTTTTTAAAAAACCAACCCTACCATGTTGGCAAACACTACAAAACATTTACCAGGGAGATGTTAGAATTTATTAAGGATAACTTGCAGCAAACTGACATTTCAACATTCAGTTTGAATAGCAACTTTCTTTGTTGGTACAGTAACCTGCTCCAGGCATGCCCCAGGCTTGCATGTCTTCTGAAACCCACGAGGAATTGAACTTGTGGTCTCATACTACTCAAAAGTGGTACCAGAAAAGGTCTGTATGCTACAAGTCAGTAATACTGAAATCTGAAAGCTACACTGCTCTTTAAATAACTCTTCATATCTTATTGTACATTCATACCTAAAATCCACACTTCTCCATTACACTGTGTCTTCGGCACTCCAAAGGTTTTCTATCCCACAGATTTAGTAAAATGAAGGTTTTACAAGTCAGCTACAGATATCCCGCCCTGATGCATTTTTTATATATATTATATAAGTATTATATATAATATATAAATAAAATATGGTGAAATACCTAATGTTTCTATGTTAAGAAGGCCTGTGCCAATGCTTATGTCATCCTTCGGAGTTTTCATCTACATCCTGGAAAGGGTCCTAAGAATCTGCTTTTGTACAGTAACCCTAATAATAGCAGACATGGCCAAATGCTAGTTCACAGAAATGTCACAGACCAAATTCCACAACAAAATAACCTGCAGCACAAGTTACAAGTATGGGATAAACTTATAAAGAATGAACTTCCAAGATACTGTCAATCACTTGGCATACCCAAATACACTTAAAAAATAAATTTTACTCTAGTAGATGGGCACCACGTGGGTTTGCAAAATGTCTGGATTTGCCAACAAAGTAGAAAAGAAAATTTAGCAGGGAACAAGGCATTGGAAAGAGCATGCAATAAAGTGGTCACATCCTATAAATAAGCATAATGGGATCTTCTTTTCCTTTTGTCAATCCTTTTGTCTTTTCAGGATTTATAAGCTATTTTCATGTTGGACTCTTCCTGAAGATCCATGCAGCATTAGAGTGCTTCATTGTATTTACAGGGATTTATAGGCACCTCAGTGAAATTACAGCAATCCAGATCCACAGACTTACCATTACATCTGATTATCTGGTTTACAGTGTTATTTTTTTTTTTTTACTTAAATGCTTCTTTTCAGTAAAGACAAAGACTTAAGACACAAATGTAATGTATTCATATCAAAAGGTAAAAATTATTTAGAAAGTGCCCAACAGATTGGGAAGTAATCCTACATTCTGTTTCTGTGCAATAGGGTTAAAGACACTCAGAATCACATTCAGTAATTTCTTCCTCATTTTTCAGAACAGAGTACTGAGCTACTCCAAGTGTCTAGCCACTCCAAGGCTGAGATTAAGAATTAGCTGAAGACCGAAGTAATCAAGTGCAAAGATACTGATGATAATCACATAAAAACTGTGACTGTTCCTCATTATATGGCACAGGTATATTACCCTGAGTTAAAGCCTCCTCCAATTCTCTAGAGAGTTATTATTGTTGTTCTTTCCCACACTCAGATATACTGAATTATAAATAAGGAATTAAACCTTTTTATGCTATTTAGTCTCCCCTCATCTTTAACAATTAAATAGAGAATTTCATCTGGTGTTTTTGATTGCAATCTGATAAACACAGTGGTCTTGTTTCTGGCATCAGTAAGCAGCTGGGACAAATCCTGTGACCCAATTCTTCCTGGATACCTGTTGCACCCTCTCTGTAAATTCTCTGCAAGCAGGGCACTCAGCATCCCATTGGGCTATGTGGATTCTGCACACACTATTGATGAAGGAATGTGAATCTAAAAGTAGATACATTTTTTTTGTTTGTATGCACAGTCCCATTGAAGTCCAAAGTACTTACTGTGATCTACTGGGGGAATTCAGTCAATTACATGGTAATCCAGGTAAAATACACAATAAGACAGGTAGAAAATGCTTTTCAAATGGGCTGTTGCCAATTAACAGCTTATTTTTTTTATTCAAGAGGCAGACACATTTTGTTGGTCAAAACCTCATTTTTAAAAAAAAATATGACAGGTAGAATGCAACATCCCATAGGAACAGCAAGAGAAGAAAAAGTCTTCCTTAAAATGTTGGTTAGATATCAGGAATGGGATAAAATCCAAGAAGAAATTAATTTATTTCCTAAAAGCCCTGTCGAAGACTGGTGTATCTAATAAAGGACTGGCGTTACTTGACCTCAGCAGGCAGAACTCCCTTCCAGAGAGTGAGATATAATAAGAAACAGAGGGACAAACTATATGAAAGGGTCAGGAAACTAATTTTCAGAAACTTACTTCTTCTAGACAAGTACATAAAATCCTGACAGTTCTTGTATTTTATCTTCCCAGGAGCCTGATCCTTCTTTTACCTTAGTGGTCTTTCTAGACAGACAGTATTACTGACACTCAGTTTACAAAATTAAATCCTAGATGTTCAGGGACAATTTGAAAAGGATCATTTTTGATTTATCTTGGACTGTTCTCGGACTATCTAGTTCACGTTGATTTTTCCTCAACAGCATTGACATTTGCAAAAGTAAAACCATACAAAGGCTAGGGAAAAAAGTTTGGTAGTTGTACAACATTAAAAGTTCTCATTTTGTACTATTAGTACTATGAAGTTTATTGATTGGTTATGGACAGTGGTTGTTTTATACTCTATAGTCTTTTCAAAGCATTCTATGGTATTTATCATTTTTATAGGTTTGAAGCTAAAGAGTGGATTTGATCCTCCCAAAATTATCATCATTAATTTACAAATTACCAAACATCTCTGTCCCTTCTCTATATATTGCTGGATATGGTATCTTCCCCAAAGGGGTACATATGCCATTTTCAAAAGTTGATACAAAACCACTATACTAGGAAGCACATATTTGATCAACACACATTTCCTTTTTCAAACACTAAAAGTAAAATTAATTCCCTGACAAAACACCTGCACAAAATCTACCCATAAGACAAGAATCAATTTACCTTTTAAAAGTATTTCACAGACATTCTCCATCATGCTTACTCAGTGGCTGTTCCACAAACTTCTTTCACTTTTGCTTAATAATCTTCTGATTTCCAATATAAATATTTTTTTTGTTATTTCTACACTGCTTTACATTTAAGTCAACATTATCCTTTAGCTTTAAAAGTTCCACTTCCTCCATTATTTCTACTCTCCTAATATATTTATGAAAAACAGTAACTTTTCATTTACATAAGAGCCTTTTTACCCTCCTCTCATGACACAGTCTGTGCATAGTGATGACCATCCTTGTAGATCTCAGAATCCCTCTTTCCTGAAGAGAAGTCATAAGAATTGCTATGGTTAGAAGCCTTGTGCACCCCTATGTAGCGTCACATTTTTCATATAAACCATGCTCAAAACCAAAAAACCTCTAGTTATCATGTTAAGCATTATTTACATGAACACCAACAATCTTCTTTTTAAAGTACAAAACTATTTATTTCTTGTAAGTTTGGGAAGAAATACAGAAACAAAAAGTGTTAAGGAATGCATAAGCTATTTAATATAACAGCATGAAATCTCATGACATAATCATATCCTTGAATCAAGTACCTTGAATACAGTACCTTGAATCAAGAGTGGTAGCCAAGAAAACTCAGTTCTTTAGAGGCACAATTATCTCATGAGGACTACATTCCCCTGAGACTTGTCCCAGTGCTGTTTGAAAAATCTCTAATAAGTAAAAAACCACAGATACTTAAGAAGAAAGATGAATTATGGAGCTCAGAAAGCAGAACAGTAGTTTCCAATGAATCAATGAACACCATTAGTTATGCACAGTAATCAGCTACTCTTTAAAATGTTTAGTAATAATGACAAGTGGATATAAAAATACATTCAGACAGCATTTTTAGTGGAGGTAGGGAAAGGTGTGACTCACGTGACAAATACTTCCACATTACTGTTAGGCCTTCCATATTGCTTTTTAAGAAACCATTACGATACCTACTCTAAACATTAAAGATGAAGAAATCCCTTTTTTTTTTTCCCCTCTTATTAATGTATAGAGACTTTAATAAGTCTGCCCCTTGTTGACACCACAGGACTCCATCTTATTTAGGGACTGAAACTGGTAAGATTTCATACAGGTTCAAAATAAATCTACTGTCAAATAGTTTACTCCATTCAAGTTTTGAGCAAAGCCAACAAAAGGCATGGAAAGGAGAGTAAAACATGAAAACAATTTTTAAAAAGAAACTTCAAAAGGAAATTGTGCACATCTGTAAATTAAAAGGATAATTAAAACACAGGAAAATATATTAATGGGCTTAATACAAACTACTTCAGTCTTTCTAATACAGTTCTCTGGAGAAGAAAAGGGATGAGAATAGTAATGCTTATAATAAACAAGCTCATTACCAGTAGTTAATGTGTCCCTTTCTCTGTCTTCCAAATTCTAAATGTTCAAAAAGGTAAAAATTACGTGGACTTCTCTAAGACCTTTGATACAGTCCCCCACCACATTCTTCTCTCTAAACTGGAGAAATATGGATTTGATGGGTGAACTAACTGTTAGATGGATAAGGGACTGTCTGGATGGTCGCATCCAAAGATTTACAGTCAGCAGCTCAATATCCAAATGGAAATCAGTAATGAGTAGTGTCTCTCAAGGGTCTGTACTGGGACCAATATATTTAATACCTTCATTAATGACATAGGCAGTGTCACTGAGTGCATCCTCAGAAAGTCTGCATATGACACCAAGCTGAGTGGTGCTGCTGATTTGCTAGATGGACAGGATACCATCCAGAGGGATCTTGATAGGCTTAAGAAGTGAGCTCATGTAAACTTCATCAAGCTCAATATGGCCAAGTGCAAGGTCCTGAACCTGGGCTGGGGCAGCCCAGTATTGATACGGACTAAGTGATAAATGAATTGAGAGCAGACTTGCAGAGAAGTACTTGGAAGTGCTGGTAGAGGAAAAATTGGACATGAGACAGAAATGCATGTTTGCAGCCCAGAAAGCCAACCACATCCTGGGCTCCATTCAAATGAAGCATGGCCAGCAGGCTGAGGGAAGTGATTCTGTGTCTCTACTTTCTGCTCTCCTGAGGCCTCACCTGGAGTACTGAATCAGCTTTGGAGACCCCAGTACAAGAAAGACATGGACCTATTGCCGTGGGTCCAGAGGAAGACCACAAAAAAGATCAGAGGGCTGGAACTGAGACAGAGGCTGAGAGAGTAGGGGTTGTCAAGCCTGGATAAGAGAAGACTTTGTGAAAACCATATTGTTGCCTTTCAATATATGAAGGGAGCTTATAAGAAACCTGGAGAGAGTTTTTACCAGGGCTTGTAGGGGCAGGACAAAGGACAATGGTTTTAAACTGAAAGAGGGTAGATTTAGATTGGATGCAAGGCAGAAACTCTTTACGATTAGGGTGGTTAAACACTGGCACAGGTTGTTCAGAGAGGCTGTGGATGCCCCATCACTGGAAATGTTCAAGGTCAGGTTGGATGGGATTTGAGGAACCTGATCTAGTGGAAGGTGTCCCTGCCCATGGTAGTGGAGTTGGAGCCAGATCATCTTTGAAAGCTTCTTTCAACACAAATCATGCTATGATTCTATGAAAATATGTGTTTAAATTACACATAACAGGACACACTGGGGAATAAATAATGCTTACTTCTCAAATGGACTTCCTAGAATGTAAAGACCACAACCACAAGTTAGCAGAAAATCCTACAGAAAAAAAAGAGGAATTATATGTTTAACAGCTTTTGTAACCTGGTCTTTCACACTGAATAAAATCACCCATATATTTTTCCTAGTGGGAAGCTGTTTTTCTGGAAAGACCCTTTGGAGGAATTACATAGAAAATGTCTTCAATCTCCATATCCTAGGGCATCCCAGATCCTCGTCTTTGTGCTCTATGACTCCATTCATCAACGTTCTAAAGTACTGATGAAGGTAAAGCTAGATATTTGCTTATGAATAGAATTCACATGGGACCTTGGCCTTTAGCTCATCCTGGTACTGTTAGGAATAATTTTGTGCATATGCTGTTGTCACAATCACAGAATCATAGAATAATTTTGGCTGGAAGGGACCTCTGGAGATCATCTGATTTCATGTTCTGCCCAAAGCAAGGACAATTACAGCATGTTCCTCAAGGCATGTCCATTTGAACTCTGAACATCTGAATGTTGATGGAGATTCTAGAAACTCTCTAGGCAACCTATTTTAGTGATTCATTATTTTCAACATGAACAATTTTTCCTAATATTGAACCATAAATTTTATTGCTGCAGCTTCTGAACAATGCCTCCTCTCCTTTTGCTGAGAACCATAAGGAAGAGTTTGGCTCCGTCTGCACCCTCCCATCAGGCAGTTGAAGCGTGCAATAAGATCTGCTCTGGAGTCTCTTCTTAAAGCTGAACATACCCAGTTCCTTGTTGGCTCAAGTTCAACTCACCAGGACCTCAGGTCCTTTTCTGAAAAACTGCTTTCTATTCTACCAGCCTCCAGGTCTTATCTTTGAGGTTATTCTGTCCCAGGGACAACACCTGCAAATTTGGCTTTCTACAGCTAATCACAACCCATTCAGCATGATGATGGAGCCAATATTGCAACCACCTTTCCACTCACAATCTCAAACTGTATCTTGGCTGTCCACAGCATAGGAGATAATGTCAAAAGCCTTGCTAAAGTCAAACTAAAACAACATCTACTGTTTTTTCCCTTGTTCACAAAGCAGACAGTTTGATCATAGAAAGCCAACAGATGGTTCAGGCAGTCTTACCCTGGTAAATCCATGCTGGCTATTCCAAATCAACTTGTCTTTCAAATACATAGAAATGTATTTGCTTCATAATCTTCTTGTAGACTGAGCCAAAGATGTTCAGCCCATATTTTGCAAAATCCTCTCTCTTCTTCTGCTTGGAGATGGGCATGAAGTTTTCCTTTTCCCCGTCATAATGAACCTTCTCTTGAACAACAAAAATCTTTGGAAGGCCATAAAGAACAGCCTTAAATGATGTCAGCAGTTTCCCTCAGCACCCTTGGATAGATCCCATATTGTCCCATGATTCTGTATAAGTCAAATTTGCTTAAAAGATCTCTGAGACAGTCTTCCTTCACTCCAGTTCCACCACTAAGCTCAGTGATTTGGAAGGCCTGAGGGCAGATCTTGTCAGTAAAAATAAAGATAAAAGGGTATTGAGATTTTTCTATCCTTGGACACTACTTCTGCTGACCACTGAGCAGTAGACTCAAAGGGTTTTACTCCTGCTTTTGCCGCCAGTATGCTTTTAGAAGCCCTTCACAACCCTTGTTGCTTTTCATTCCACTCCACAGCTGCAGGCTTGTGACATTTTTGTAATCCTCCAGGTAGCCTGTCCCTACATCCAACCTTTTTGCATTTGAGCTCAATTGGGAGTTCCCCATTCATCCATGCTGACTTTTGCCATCCTTGCTTGACTTGCTGCACATCAGAATGGACCATGCGTTAAGGAAGCTGTCCTGGAAGATCAGCTGACTTCCTGGACTCTGTTCTTTCCAGGATTAAGTCTGTTGGATAATGCCAAGAAGATCCCTAAATAAGCTGCTCTCTTTAAGACCAGGGAAGTGACTCTACTATTTGTCTTGCTTAGCTCTCTGTCTTTAACTTCAGTCACATATTTGCTGCTGACAAGGCTATCATCATCCTGAACATCTCCAGCCTTGCTCTTCCTTGCTTGTAACTGTAAGTCCAACAGGTCCACCCTAGCTTTCTCCATTGCTTGTTTCAATAAATCATCTAGATGTTCTCCAGAAATCTTCTGCATTGCCTGCACTCTACCCTATTCCATTTTGGCCAGACATCAGGGAAGCTGAAGTCCACTACAAGTACCAGAGCCTGCATCTTTGAGGTTTTCTACAGCTGTCTAAAGGTTTCCTATGCTTCCACTTGGCTAGCCAGTGTGTAGTAGAGGTACTAGCACGCCACACCTGCTCATCTGTCCTCTGTTCCTGACCCCCATGTGCTGGGCTAGCCTGCCCCACAGGCAACTACTTGCACACTGCCTTTTCACAGCCACCCCTTTTCAAAGAGCGCTGCTCTTACTCCACACCTTCCCAGCCTGAAGAGCCTGTGTCCATCTCTTCCATGCTCTGCAGTATTCCCATCCTATAAGTCATTCCAGTCCTCTCTGTAATCCCACACAACATCCTTGCTGGGTGGATGGATGTACAGGGACATCTAATCCCACTTGTTTACTCCCCATGCTGCCTGCATTCAGTCATGGACACTTGGGATGGAACTACAATCACAACATCTTCACCAGGTGAGATCATGAGAGCTTATCCCTCTAAGTCTTCTGTTGTCATCCTAAATAAACAAGCTATACACATAATTTTGATTTTCAGACCTAAATGTAACAGTTCAGACTAGGAACCAAATAAAGCTTTATGCTATTGGAAGACAAATGCACCTGAAATGATTACCATTGATTGCTCCTTATAACTTTCTCCTCTTTCCTTTGCTTATAATAAGATGAGATGATTTAGCTTCCATTTTAGAAGTCAATTCTTAGACTAAAGCAAGGCCTCATAAGCAAATTTTAGTTTTCTAATAATACTACTATGAAAGAAATGCTAACAAAATATTCACTATATACAATAAGCAATAAACAATAAATTATAATTATATAATTATATATAATTATAACTAAATAATAATAATGGTATTATGAAACATCATATCTAGGGAAACCATGTTTTGTGTTAGTTCCCATTCATTGTTTGCTTCAGATCCTTATAAAATATATTATTTTACAACACACCTTTGAGTATCTTCTATAATCCCTGTATATGGGATAAAGCAGAAAATCTGAATATTTGTCTGATTGGATTGGATTTTTCTTCCCCATATAAAAAGACTAATAATAGGGTAAGATCCAAAATGTTAAAAAATACATTATTTATATTCCATTTTATCTCTTTATTTGCCCATTAATTTCTCTCTTTTAATTTTTGGGCATTAAAAATGGTATAAAATGATCAGCAGTCAATGTAGCATATTTCTAGTCCTGCATTAGCTCACATAGTGGGCCTGATAAATTAGTTATGATTTCAGGACTTTATATAGCTCTCGTTACCTTTTTCTGCAACAAAGGAGGTTTAGCAAAGAAACATCCGTCCTATTGCACATTATACTCCACATGTAACATAAACCAGTCATATTAGCACTTACCTATGTAATTAGTGGAACAAAGCTCTTAATTGAACAATTTAATACAGACCCTTCATAAATTAAGTCAGGGTTATGCCCTTTTTACTCTCAAGGAATTGCTGAATTCTAAAAACTACCCACATATTTCTGATAAAAATAAAGTGGCAGTGCAGCTAGAGCAAAAAAGAAAAAAAAAAGAAAAAAAAAAAGGTAATAGTGCTTCCCTTTGGAGTATAGCCTTTATCTTCTAAGCTTATAAATATGCATATACAGACAGATACTCTAACACACATTAGTTATCATCCTTTCTTCCCAATCAGAGCTTGCATTTGTTCCAGTTCTAGTTCCATTTGCTTTTACAGTTACTACTCAACTCTCCTTTCTCTGTAAATGCTCTGAACTCACTGCTTATAATCCGTCTAAGCATACTTCACTGCCAGGTTGCTCTCAGATCATCTTGTCTCTTCCCCATCTGTTTTTCTGTATCAGCTAAAGTTTTTACTTAAACCTTTCAAACCATATTCTGCCTCTAATTTCCTAGATATATTTGCCATATTTATCGAGATGTATAACCTATATATTTCCTATACATATTCCAGTTTGTCTCTGACAGACTGAAACTTGTCCTCTGCCTTTCTATTGTTTCCTTATGAGCTCAGGAACAACATGAACAATTTTCCTTCTTGAACTGTAATAACATAAATGCCATTTCTTATTTATAAGGCAGGCTCTTAAACTACACATCAGAATTCTCTAGTAAGTTACACTAAACATGCTACTGTACAATTTTATCTTTGTAGTTTAAATTCCTTAACATTTAACATATTGTATCCATCCGGTAGTGTAAACTCACCATAGCTTTCATCCTTTTTCTCAGATACTTCAACATTATTTTATTCATTTCTTACAGACGTAATTTTTCCTCACTCATAACTATCATAATGTTACTCCACCAGTGTCTCTCAGCCCACTGTTCTGGTGATAATGTCCCTTTCTTTGTATTATTTTACCATGCTCTTCTTTCATCATTGCATCAAATTAAAATATTTCTACACACTTTCAAGGCTCTCTCTGACCTACCTCCACCATATGATAATTTATTTTAGAGATGCTGATGATCAGTGATGCTAATCTCATGCCCACTTACTATATTTTCAAGCATTCAACTGTGCTTTCTCCTTTGTGGTTCTGCAGGCTGAGCAGAGGCTCCCTCTGAGCACTTGCTTAGTCACCTCATTATCCTCCCTCAAACAGTGCTTTTCTGTAACACCTGCAAGAAGGCTTGACAATGATTAGACTGCCACAATGTTAAGAATACTTTTCATGTCTCCTTATATGACTGAATTCTCCCATTTTTTCTCTTTTTGCTGTCCTGCTTAATATGCAGATGCAAGCACTTTAGGTAATGATCGTCTTTTTCTTTTGTGCTTCTCTGTGTAAGTAATTTTCTCTTACACCAGTTCTCAAGTGTTATGATGATACCAACAAATACTCAAATGAAACTACTACTTCTGTTTTGGTGATACAGTTTGCCCTTGGGTAGTTGACTTGTTTGAGTGAGAACAGAACTAATTCGGTTCTGTGATTTTATTTTTCAGCTCAGCTCTTCTATCTAACTGCACTGTCTGAAGTTAGCAGCCTGTTTTCACAGGCAGTGTCTGCTGCTGGCAGTGAGAACACCCCATGTTTAGAGTTACTGCCAAGGATTGGTGTGCAGACCAAGGCCACTGCTGGATCTTGTGTACCACATTGGGGGGTGTAGAAAAGGAAATGCTGCAACTGAAGGGAGGAGTGGGCAGGACAGGTGACCCTAAACTGACCAACGAGGTATCCATCCCATATATGTCATATTTAGTATAAAGCTGAAGGGTCAGGAGGGTCCTTTCCCTCTCTGCCCACTGGTCCTGCTTTGCTGGCTTTGATTGTGTCCTTTTCTGGTTTCTTCCTTGGAGCATCCAAGGAGGACTCTGTCTGTTCTGCCTTTGATCCTGATCTGTGTGTTCCTGAATCTGGTACCAGAATCCAGCTCCTGAACACAGCTCCCGTCTGCTGCGGGGCCCAGTCTGGGACTCTCCCGGTGCCTGCTCCACAGCATCAGTGGTGATGGTGATGTAATTACCATCATGGCAGTTGGGTTCAATACTGGTTTTGTATATATTTGTGTATGTTCCATTTTTTAATTATTTTCATTAAATCTGTTCTAGTCTTTTCTAATTGCTAAGTGTCTCTCCCTTATTCCCTTTCTCTTCCCCTTAGAGACAGGATGGGGGTTAACAGAGAGTGTCTGTTACAGACTAAGGGGCTGTCCTGAGCCTAAACCATGACAGTAGTTCTGCTGTTAATTCTGTTCTAAAACTAGTCATTACAGTTTGTGAGGAAGACTCATTTTTGGAATGTTTCTTGAGCAGTTAGGAAACCTGGGTGCAATATGCCAAAATGGTAATTTAGTCCTGGAAACAGCGGTTTGAGAAATTCAAAAAGCAAGGTTTCCAATCACAGCATAACATGAAGTGTAGGCATAGCCCACATTGTCTTGATTCATTGCTAATTAAGTTTAATGAATCACTTGTCAGATAGCTATGTGAACCAAGAATACCATATCTGAAAAGCTGGAAGCTTAAAAACCAAGGGGCTGAATAATACTAACTGAAATGATAACCTGGATACTTTGTTAGTAGCAATTCCATCCTAATGGAGACAAAAAATAGTCATGACTATGCCATACTCCCACATGAATTCCTTTCAGCATTTCTGCCATTTGAATGTGAATTCCATTCTGGGAATTGAATGGTTTTCTACAGGGTAGAAAAACTGGAGAACTGTGCAATGGTCCTCAGTCATTTTGTTGCCACCTTCTTCTCAAAATTTCACCAGGGCTCCTTTAGACATCTATGCAGTCATATGAAGCTAAAGGAGATCAAGCTCTATGCTAGAGTACAGTGATAATCAGAAGGAAAGGTTGGAAGAAGAAAGGAAATTAGAAATAAACCCATTGTTGTTCCTTTCCTAATGCACAGCACTATTGAAAGAATTTACCACATAACAATGACATTTTAGTATTATCACTAGTTGTACTTTTTGTAAATGCAAGAGAAGCCAGAAAGCCGAAAACCATCTGCAAGGAAAACCGAAGTAGGATGTCTCATATTCTCCTTGCTTTATATTTTTGCATTTCATTTATGAAATATATTTTCAAACAGGAGGTAAAGTGTTCTCAAGCAAGTTGCCTTTTCCATGCTTTGCAAAATTATTCATGACAGGTATTGAAGTGGAGTTATCAGCAGTTGGTATTGTTGACCTTTTACATGTAACTGTCATCACTTAATTTTCGTGCAATTGTTATTTTTTTCTTAAATAAAAATGTGAAGTCTTATAGCATATTGAATAGTTAAAAAAGCAAAAAAGAGGTGTCAGTTTATGAGATAAACTGTCTGCTGTCTGCTCCACTGGCTGCTGCCAGCTCCACAGATGTGACTGATGACATACGGCTTTTATTCTCTCCACAAAGAAAAAGCCCTTAGTCATGTGATTTGATAAATGTTTTTCCAACAGATACTAGTTATTATACCCAACTTATAAACAAATAACTTGGCCAGCCCTTATTCATTTAATGTAATATAAACCTTATAAATATGCAGCTAGATGCCAAGGCCTGGTCCATGATAGGCACCTACAATTATGTGTTTTGGAGATCCAAGGATAGGTAGAATATAACATCATTCCCTTTTTTCAAAACAGTAGAAAAATATAAATAAATATTATTAATGAATACTAAATGATAAATTAACTCTGCCGTGTCATTACTGAACCCTGTGGGACAGATTATGTTACTCTGATGCTATGAAGATTATGAAAGCTCCCAACAACTGCTCACAAATATCTCCCTCTTTATGGGATAGTGAGAATATGACCACTGCTAAAAATTACTCAACCAAAGTTCTGTATAAACCTCACTAATAAAAAAATTATTTTTTTATGTTCATACTTCACTGTTTCTTCTTTTTCCAAACCCATGCAAAATTTCTTTCTTAGTGATATTTTTTAATTTTCTTCATTAAGGTCTTCAATAATTTTGTTATTTTTAATAACTGAATAATGTCTATGCTGTTCTGATTATGCAACACTGTTGTTTGCATTTCCACAGTATGTGGGAGTGGCTGTGATAGACAAGACTGACATACTTTGGTATGAACTTTAGTTAGCCTATTTCCAAAAAGGAGTCAGGGTGATACTATTGCTTCTCAATATCCCTCACTTTCCGTTTTTAACTCTGCCCTGGCAGAGTGAGTCTAAATCATATCTAGAACAAATATATCCATTTTTAAATTGTAGTCTGGCTGTTGTTGACAATGTATTCTTGAATAAATATAGTTGTTTTTCCTTTCCCTCTAGTGTTTTCATCTTGCGTTCACAGAATTGTCAGTCTTTATGTACAACAGCAGCACACAAGCAGTGGCAATAGGAGACTTCAGTGTACTACAAGTACTTCTTCTCATTCATTATACTATCTCATCATAATGTGCATTTTTGTGAAGTTACAATACAAATATATCAAATAAGTACAGCACAAGCATCAATTAAGCTACAGACTTCTGATACAATTATGTAGCATCTTTCTGGAATGTATGCTGTTATCTAATACCTTTCCTCTTTTCCTCTACTTTGCTCTGATTCTCCCTTCCTCCCCAGATAAGGACCCCCGTCAACTTTCCATGCACAACACACTGGAAAAATTTACAGCATGAACATACAAAACCTGGAAAATCTGAATTAACAACTCTTGCAGTAATCATAAATCACATCTAAGGTGGCTATGTAATCAGTAAAGCATTACTGATAAAAACTAAGTACTGCATACACCCTGCAAAAAGAAATTACAACCCGTGTGAGAACAATAACTTCAAATTTTCTGACAACTGTACACTTATAATTGTCCAATGTTGGATGTTTTGCATTAATATATTTATGGTTCAGAGGAGCTATACTAAGATCAAAAAAATTTACTCTGCATAATAATTCCATCAGGAACAAAGATAATGAAAGATATTTCTGTTGGAGTTTATGAAAACATTAAATTCAGTTATGAAGATCTAAGAGAAGCTCAACTTTTCAAAGAAAAGAAGTAAAGAAGAGCTGTCTCTGTTGGAGGAAAGGTAAAATGTTACAAGCAATCTACCAGGAACAAATATGCTGATTCATGTTGTAAACACCATTACAATGTATGCCCACCAGAAAATTTAGAAGTATGACATTTAATGCATCAATTTTAGCTTTGACATTGTCTCTATGGGGTGGAGAGCTTTGTACACATCTCCCAAGAGAGAAAAATAACTAGTTAAAACCCTTTCAAAAATACCCCTCATTCATAACTTGAACACCAAATTATATTTTCAGCATTTCACTAGACCCTGCATGCACAGAGCGCATTGCAGTTGTGTAAAAACAGCCTTTGTGCCACCTTATCTAATCACAGTTACATGAATAGAAGCTTTGAAATTTATTTAGATCACATAGTCAGCATGAGCCCTGAATAAGGAAAATGTGTAATTGCATAGCTCAGGGGCAGATCTGGGTAGGCAGTGTGACCCAGAAAGTCACAATTCAGTCCCCTGCTTTCCCCCTGCAATGGGAGCAGTTGGAGCCAGGCATGTACCAGGTGTACTTACATGCCCTTCTGACAGCCTAGCTCCTGTGAAGAGTGTTGGGGTTCAGAGCTACAGTGGCCTCTTATTTCTTCCTCCTTTAGCCCTCCTCCATTAGCTTACATAGGTGCAGCAGACTGAGGAAACAATGCCTGAAAGGTGGCTGCTCCTTTCTTCCCATGGCTAGCAGACCGACAGCACTATCAGCCTTATGTTGTGCCCTCATCTCCAGAGGCACTGAAGCAAAAAATTCAGCCCTTGGCATTGTGTGCTTGCATATCTAAGAAGGGGGATATTTCCATGCAATTAGATTATCCCTACTTCTTCTTTGACCAACTCCTCATGTGCTACCCACTGAAGTCAGGAACAATTTCAATCCTGACACTCACTGGATTTCAAGAACTGTTTCTTCATTGAGTGCCCCAGAAAAAGATGGGCTGAGGTGCAGAGAAGATGATAGTCTACAGAATACATAATGAAGCAATGTCACAGCTTGTTTTTCCCCCTGCTAAGAGGACATATAACCAGCAGAGTCTAACCTACAATGCACATTTTCTTTCTCTGTAGTTAGTCTTACCTTAAGGCAGAGAAAAGGAATCTTATTATTATAATATTATATTACTGACACCATAACTAAGATTGAAAAAGGCTATTACTGGTGTAGATGACTCCAAATAAGGTTCCTTACTCACTCTGAATTGCTATTCAAAATGCAGTGTCAGAAGGATATTAACTCTTTGAGGAGTAATTGCTTCGCCTACCTGAGGCTAAATATATTGGGCCAAAGCTTTTCCTGGTTCACAAAGTTCAATTTAAATTGAGAGAACTACATTCTTCACAGCCCTCAAACAAGAGAGAAAACAGCAACAGAAGGGAAGGCTAAGGGGGATCTTATTGCTCCCTTCAACTACATAATAGGAGACTATAAAGGAGATGCGAGTCAGACTCTTCTGGTGGTGCACAGTAAAAGATAGAGAGGTCTAACAGAGGCAAGTTCCAAAACCAGAATTTCCAATTTCCACAATGAAGGTGGTCAAAAGATGATATTTCCTAGAGAAGATCTGAGATCTTCATCCTTTAAGATACTAAAAATATTATTATATAAAGGTTTGTTGGCCTGTAGAGTCGAGTGGGCTTTTGGTCAGATGACATCCAGAGGTCCCTTCCAATACAAATTTTTCTGTGATTCTGTGATTTCAGCAGGTCTATTGGTCTGTTTTGCTATTGACTCAGATGTGCGTTTCAGCTCTGCGCTGCCCTTGGTTGAAACCCACTCCCCAGCCTTTCCCTTCAAATCTTGCCAGCTAAGTCTTTGTTACTCCAGACTAAAATGTCCCTACGGGGTTTGGGAAAGCTATCTTCACAAAAGCCATCTAAGCATGGATGAACATTTAATTATCGTTGCTGAGATGATACCCTGTATGGGAAGACTAAACTCTCACTAGTGAAAGTTTCTTATCAAACAGAAATCTCTTGGAAAAAATTTCTGCTGCACTTATTTCCTTGATATAAATTTGTGTTCTCTGCCTGGTAAGGCATGTGTTTGTTCACTATGCATGACTGACAAGTGATGCTTAGCTAGACGTACCCTCAACTACATGCAAAAATCAGAAAATCTACACCCCGTGTATGGCAGAATGCCCAGGTACATAAACACAGTCAACTTATCCAGTCTTTTAACTTCCCAGTTCTCATTGAGTTAGAATGACAGGAATTGTAGGAAGTACTGTATTCCATCACCATTTATGTGCTATCAGTCAGAAATATGCTGCTTTATAATACTAATTCAAAGAAAAAGGACACTATTACACTAAGTAGTATTAAACTACACTAAGTCTGGCAAACTAAAGAAATTCATATGAATAAAGGCAGAATATGTAAATGTAGCCCAAGATGAACAAACAATCCAAGATTCACCAATGGGTGTTGATCAAAGCTATAGGAGCCATGGTATTTTCTCACTGAAGAAAAGAGAAGTTTCTCTTCTATGCTAACTGAAAGATTAAAATGAATTTAGCTTTAACAAGGCTTTTTGTTAATTCATAATTTTTTTAGTTTAACAGACAGATTTATGCTTTAAAGGCAATATCCCAGTTTCTCATTTTAAAATTACAACTGGGGAAAACCTGTCTCAAGTTAAGAATCAGCAAAAAGGAAAATTATAATTCCTTATCTTAGATACAGTTTCTTTGATTAACACTCACAATGTAATTTGTACACAAGCATGTTCTCAAATCAATGTCTGTTTTTAGCCAAGGAGGTAAAAAGTGACTAGGAACATACCCTAGCATCAGCTTTCTAGTTAGTATTTTTCTACTCATTAGGAAAAAAATAGTAATTTTTTGCAGGGTCTTGATATGAACTACTGCTTTGCCCTTTCCAAGGGAGGCTTCACAGAGAGATCTGGACAGGCTGGATCAATGGGCTGAGGCCAATGGTATGAGATTCAACAAGGCCACATGCCAAGTCCTGCACTTGAATCACAGCAACCCCAGGCAAGGCTACAGGCTTGGGGAAGAGTGGTCAGAAAGCTGCCCAGTAGAAAAGGACCTGGGGGTGTTGGTCCATAGCTGTCTGAATATGATCCAGCAGAGTGCCCAGGTGGCCAGGAAGGCCAACAGCTTCCTGGCTTGTAGCAGCAGTAGTGTGGCCAGCATGACTAGGGAAATGATTGTCCCCGTGTAGTCAGCACCTGTTAGGACACACTTCAAATACTGTGTTCAGCTTTGGGCCCCTCACTACAAGAAGGACATCAAGGGGCTGAAGCATTTCCAAAGGGCAATGAAGCTGGTGAAAGGTCTAGAGAACAAGTGTTATGAGAAGCATCTGAAGGAACTGGGGTTGTTTAGCCTGAAAAAAAGGAGGCTCAGGGGAGCCCTTCTTGCTTTCTACAACTACATGAAAGGAGGTTGTAGAGAGGTGGGGTTGGTTCCTTCTCCCAAGTAACAACTGATAGGACAAGAAGAAATGGCCACAAGTTGCACCTGTTCATGTGGTGCTTAGTGAAATAGTTTAGTGGCTGACGTGGCAGTGTTAGGTTTACAGTTGGACTTGACAATCTTAAAAATCTTTTCCAACCTAAATGATTTTATAATTCTATGATATTTTATAGCTTCTTTTGTTATTAAAACAAACTGTATCTGCATCAGGATATTGTAAAGCATAACATAGTTTTCAATGCCCAGTAAGAAACACATGACTGTATTCTTCTTTGCATAAAGGCTACATAAATTAAAGTCCCTAGGTAACATGTGTAGTCAAATTTGCATTCAAAATGGATGGATTCCCAACCATGAGCAGACTTTCAAAACTGTAGCAGATAACGTTACATTCTACTAGATGTGCACTTGGAATATGTGTGACACAGTAGTTCATTAATACATATTTTGGAGACTTCTGAACTGAAAATTATTAACTTTGCATCTTAATAGAAGGGGAGAACATGTCAGTCTACCATGTGCAAATATACCATGTGGCAATAGTTCTGGAACTGCTTAAATTTTTTGATTCAAATACTTTTAAGTAGGTTTATTCCAAATGAGACAATGTGACTCAGCATGGTTTAGAAATTAGCTAATTACCAGTTTAGACCTGCCTGGATATGTTCCTGTGTGGCCTGCTCTAGGTGTTCCTGTGCTGGCAGGGGTCTTGGACTCGATGATATCCAGAGGTCCCTTCCAACCCCTACCATTCTATGATTCTAAGACTATCACAAACATTAGCCTTTTAGATAAGAATATAGCACAAATACTCTTTGCTAAGCAATGCAGACACATAAGACCTGATAAAGATATCAGAGATCTATGAAAAACCTTGTTTCAAAACTTCACTGAAAGTGATTTTAGATTTTTAATCTCATTTTCCTCTTTATGTATATATCTAAGTCTCATCACATTTGAAATACTGCATTTTTGAGCTGACAGAAAGCAGAGGAATTTGTCTGACTTTTTTTTTTTTTTTTTTTTTTTTTTTCCCCATTAGACTCTTTAACTGTTTTCTTCAGTATTCATGGAACTTTTATTCCTGTATCTCAGAAAATAAAATTCTATTTCTTCACAGTTTTGGTGGATGGTCATGATCCTTAGACTGATCATGGAAGATCCCCCAACAAAGTTTTCTATGATACGGATACTATTTCTTTTTTTATTTTTTCCTACATATTTGAGTATGTTTTTCACTCTATGATACAAGAGTTTGCAGTAATTTAGACTGTTACAGCACCAGATATACATGTCTCTTTCACCATTACTGCTTAATATAATAACAAATGATACAGAAATGCCTACATCTTTCTTTCTACCATTCCATCATATATATTTATAATTTTGTTTCTACCAAACCAAATAATTTTACCTGTTCAAAAAGTAGCTTAATATTTAGCTTGAAGCAATTCAGTTTTCCAATTTTCCACACAAACATTAGCCAGCTGCACTAGCTCAATGACATCACCTGAAGGTAAGTTTTACAAGCTAACAGCAGGAAACATGGGACCTACTCTCTGTGAGGAAACTATGTGATTCAGTTTGAGAATCAGAATGGAATGTTTCTTCCCCTTAAAAATCAGATTTTCACTTTATGTTGTCATTAATTTTAAAAACAATTTATTAACTTTAAGGTAGTTTTTCATTCAGGAGTTAAAGACTGATTACTTCTCAGTATTTGATTTTACAGAAGTATCTTCTTTTTTATAGTATCTTCTTTTTTATAGCTTATTTTAATACTCTAAAGCCTACTGTAAGCTGGGACAAATTACCACAGTCCTGCCACACTGAATAGAATGAGACAAATTATCCAAGAGAAATTTTGCCCAGACAGTTTTGAGAGACAAGTTTTGTATTATTATACTTGAGAGTCATTTCCATTATTTTTAGTTTACAGCATATAATATCTGACACTGAACAAAAGTCCTATCTATCCATGATCCTACCTCTTACCATATGCAACACCAGATGCTTCACAAAAGGGCCAAAAAGCAGTTGGTATGTATTATGCTGTCAGTTTTATCATAGTTACTAATGTTCAGATACTGGATTAATATCTGATGTTATTTGTTGTCTTCCTTGCAATAGTTCTTTGAAGTTAATAGTATAACTCAAGATACCATTATTCACAGCAATCTCCAACTGATAAATGAAGTATGAAGTATTTTTGTCTTCAACAGTATTTTGTAAGTGTCATTTTCATGGTATAATTTCAAAACTGTGTACAGAACTCTTCCTGAGTTTTGAAATGGTCACCTTTGCAAGGCCATTTCAATCTTCAGTATCTACAGATCTGTAAATTTGTTCGTATGCACTCACAAGGAGAAAGAAAACACCTGGCCTCTTGTGACAATAGCTTTATTTTTTTTTTCCTTATGTAGCTTCTGTATTTCCTCTAAATGATTTAAAAGGCACTGAATAAAATCTAAAGTCTCTGGAGTTTCACTCGGTAGCTTCCTTTCTCTCTAGTGAAACCTTGTCAGACCCATAGTTATGAGGTTCTAAATTTCCCAACATCTGGATTCATCCCAGTAGGCATTATCTGAACCTAGGACTTTGCTCCTGGAAATTTTAATTGGGATACTAAGTGTTGTAAGCAATTTTCTTTAGGCGTACTTGATTCTTAAATTCCCTGTTTTAATAATAGTAGTCTTTTTTAATCCTCTTACCAAACAAAAATAATAGTGCAACATCCTTCTTTTGCTTTCCCTTCACTAAATTTTTTTAAGTCCTTTTGGTTATTAAAATTCCATCCTTGAGTGCAACTTCTGCATCTGCATTTTAAGCAGTCAGAATTAACTGTTAGTTTGTACTTTGTATTATCTGATATTTTAGAAGGCAAATATAGTGGTAATTTTTTTTTTGCTAAGGATCAAAGGCAAGTGTTAGATAATTAGCAAAGGACAAGGAACAGCAAGGAAAAGATAAATTAAATGGATTATTAAATGTTACCAGCACCAGATAGTAACTTGCAATGTTCACTGTTAATCAAATATAACCATTGTAGTAACCTGTACAAATGTAAAGGTGAGGGGTTAAGAGCAGTTTGAAAGATACTTCAGAAATTACAGTCTATATTGATCTGTTTAACCCAAAGTCATCCATCATTTATTAACTATAAAATTAAATATGTTACTAGTCATTAAAAGATGCAATAGTTCAAATAGTTCTAATGTACATTAAGATAGCTTAATCTGAATTAGTCTAAGTTTACACAAAGATTACTAGCTGCAAACAAAGAATATTTCAGGAAGTCTCTGGCATACATTTCTCCAATTTGTTTTATATCAGGCAGACTTTGTCAGCAGTTTCGGAGACATATACTTCCTTTTATAAAAAGGCAAACTAGTGTGTCTCAATCATTAAACTAAAAATACATTTGTAAAATATCTTCAGATCCAGTACAATTTCTTTGT
>JANHGN010002741.1:0-22248 GCA_024605025.1 Megaceryle maxima
CCTCTTCTCACTCGTGCCCTGGGACAGGACAAGGGGGAATGGATGTAAGCTGGAGCACAGGAGGTTCCACCTTAACACGAGGAGGAACTTTTTTACTGCAAGGGTCACAGAGCACTGGAACGGGCTCCCCAGAGAGGTTGTGGAGTCTCCTCCTCTGGAGAGTTTCAAAAGCTGCCTGGATGTGTTCCTTTGTGACCTGTGCTAGACTGTATGACCCTGCTCTGGCAGGGGGGTTGGACTCGAAGATCTCCAAGGTCCCTTCCAACCCCTGACACCCTGTGTGTGTGTGTGAATGATAGGGGTTGGAAAGGACGTCTAGAGATCATCGAGTCCAACCTCCCTGCCAAAGCAGGATCACCTAGGGCATGCCACACAGGAACACATCCAGGCAGGTTTTGAAAGTGTCCAAAGAAGGAAACCCTTACAATCCTTTATGCTGGACATTTGCATTAGCTATTTTCAGTTTTACATACAGACAGTGTCTGTATGTGCATCTGTCACTGAAAGTCAGGTTCCATGGGGCATATGCTTGTGTGCACATTTATTTGTCTACATCCTTTTGGTTCTCCACTTTGTTATTGACAGTACCATATCTCTGTGGCAAGCATAGGTAATGCTTACCATGAAAAGTAATAAGGTACTTAACTGTATTTCTAGTCTTCTTAATATGTTGTAGCTGTGAAACAAGGGAAAAAGCAACACCATATGACCATGCTACTTTGGGAATGGTCTATAGACTGCAGTTAAAATAGTTTCAAGATATTTATTCAGTGCATAAGTCATGTGAATAGAGGTTTATCACAATCAGTAGGAATGCTGGATTTTCATATCACACATTTTCTGCTTAGGATGATTAGCAGGAAATTTAATTTACACTAATTAGCCTTAGGGGAGTGAGAAATTAACTTGATGGGTAAATTTTACTTTTTACTATATACCATATCGACATGGAGAAATTTGCATTAAAGGCTGAGTCCTATGCTGATACACTGGACTTCATTTTTTTCTAAATTAAATTAAAAGACTGTAGAAAATTAATATATGCATGGTGAGTGGGTGGGGTTTTCTTGGATCTAGAGCTGTAGAATAATTTTTCAATGTATTCATTGAATTGTCAGCCACTTCCAGAGAGCGTGGTATATTTTTGTGCATTAAATGATGTTAATATCTAATATTACAGCAAAAGCTTTAACAAGTCCTAATTTTCTATATTTGTATATTTTCATTATATAATACGCGATATAACTGCACATGCAATATTCCACATTGTAATGCACAGAGCAGAAACAGTTTTCACAGAACTACTGTGAAAACGCCATACTTCCTAATTTACAACACCCACTTGCAAATACATTTTTAGGGTCAGGAGCCTTTGTTCGTATGCTGGCAAAATTCCTATGGAGACAATTTTTTTAGAAATTACTCTCAAAAGTCTACAGCAAATGAGGGAGGAATGAGTCACCACATAGTCCTAATAGAGAAATAAGATTTAGAAACTAATAAACTCTAATCTTGCCTGTTGATGGTGGCTTTTCTATCTTGTTCTTCCAAACAGTTTAGATCGCTTGTTCTTCTCCCTCTGTAAAACTGAGGCAATTTTCATGTATCCAACAGTCAGAATTATTGTGGATTGATTAGTGCATGCAAAGAAATGAGTCATTCAGTATGGAAGTATCTTTCTATTATAAACTGAAGTGTTCTGTCATAATAGGCCTGTGGTTTCCTCCAAATTTACTTGTTAAAAAGGAGATGATTGCATACAAGATAATCGCCTTTGCTATCAATGCTTGTGCTAGTTTGTGCGTCTGATGTACACACAGAAGCTCACTATTACCATTACATATTTGGGATTGTAGTACTTACTGAAACTGCTATTAAAGTGAGAGGTATAACTTCAGTGAGAATTTTACTCGAGTAAGTATTGCAGAATTGGGTGCCTTGAGTCCATTGTTTGGGGTTTAAGTGGTGCATGTAATCTAGTTCAGGCATCTGCTTTATGGCATAGATAATTCTGGTCTAAATAGAGATCTGAGATATACCTATGGGTTCTTGTATATTGTGTAATATATATTGTACTGCATTCTCAGGTTCTTCTTCAATCTTCAGGACTGATTTCTCAGCAGTAACCCTCCTATTCAGTCAAGAGTGTGTGTACATGTGTATGTGTGCATGTGTGGGTGGGTATATACATGTGCGTTTATACACAGAGAAACATATATGTGTACACACCCACCCCTGTATAAATGTGCTTTGCCTTTTTGGTTGTACGAGTATTTTTCTGTAAGTGCTCATGACTTGTATTTATACATTTATGAGTAATATCAACTTTCAGTCATAACTGACACCATGTGGCTTTCTGTATAATAATTACTTTGGGACAAAAAAACCTTGCAGATGGTTTCAAGAGTGACTCTAACTCGTCATCAGTGTAAAAAGATTAAATAAGATGAGCCCACTCCCTCTGAATGGAATAAGCTGTTTTCATTGATTTCAATGGGAGCAGGCACAACCTCATTTCTACAGCAGAGAACATGTATTATATTCATTAAATGAAAGTTTGATTTCATTGCACTGAAAATTATTCATGTTCTGTTAGCAAATGGTTTGAGATTATATAACCTGGAGCATTTGCTGAATTCTGCTTTGTATTTTCCTCACAGCAATTGGAAGGACCCTCATTCCTCGTTATTTTAGCACTGTCTTTGAAGGAGGTGTAACAGACCTGTATTACATTCTCAAGCACTCAAAAGAGTCATACCACAACTCATCCATCACAGTGGACTGTGATCAATGCACCATGGTCACTCAGCATGGAAAACCCATGTTTACCAAGGTAACAGGGAAGACTCAGTAAAGCATGTTGTTGGTTTTTCTTTTTCAGTTTGTATAAGGGTGAAAAATATTGGTTGTTGCATTTTTCTGGTAGACTGCGATTATTTCTAATACTGAAAACCCTTGAAGCTATTTAATTACTATTTTCTACATTCATTACATGACTAGAAAATTCTGTGGGCATCCTCTACGATTCTCCCAGAAAGACTGCAAGACAAGCACATAATGGCCGGTTGCCAGAACTATCAGTTGTACGTGAATTAAATTCAACTTGCCCATCTCCTTTTCTCTGGGCTTGATTTTAAAGCAACAATGAGATTTCCCATTGCTGGTACCTACCATTGGGAATGGTATGTGTTACATTTGATACTTGCACAGTCCAAGGACTATAAATCTCCAGGAAAGTAGTGATTTAATACAGTAGGATGTTGATCCAAAGGGCAGTGAAGTCAGTGGAAGGAGTCAATTGATTTAAACATGTTCTGGATCAGATAGTCAGTGAATATTCAATATTTGTAATTGATAGTGAATTATCTTCATGCATTGGCCACTTCTAGTCCTGTAATTATAATTATAATACAGATACTTATAAACAGTATCATATTTATAAAGAACAGTATTAGGTGTGGTGCTGGGGGACATGGTTTAGGGGTGAACTTTGTAGAGTAGGGTTAATGGTTGGACTCAGTGATCCCAAGGGTCTTTTCCAACCTGAATGATTCTATGATTCTACAAAAAAGGTGGAAAATACAAATTAAACCAATTTTTTTCTTACATTAAAAAAATCAGTAAACTGGTTTTCAAAATGGAAGTGTCCCCTTTCATAAATTACAGGAAAGTATAATTTTCCATCTTATACCTGTTCATCTGTATGAATTTTTAACCTTTGCACAGAGAAAAGCACGAAAGGAGAAGGGGCAGCAGGAAGAGATAACCCATCTACGTTGCCCTTGGCCTGCAGGACTGTGGAGGTTTTAGAGTCAAAAAGGCACCAGTTAATGACACCATCATGACCAGAGCCCATATGGCTTACACTGTTTTGGCATGTATGTGAGTCCTATCCCTTCAGAGCATCTTCCACTGCCATCTTCATGGCTCTTGGAGTGGGGCTCAAAGAAGAGGGAGACGAAGCTACTGGTGTCTGGAACATTGATGAGCTAGGAGGTGTTAATTCAATGGTGTCGTCATTCCAGCACTCTCATTTCAATCCTCTTGTGAATTACATAGACACAAGCAGAGACACAGATGAAAAGAGACCTCATATTCCCAGGTAGCACCTCTTTGCCACCTCACTTTTCATGAGGATTTGTGTGTGCTGGCCATATGCAGAGGACATGATGAGGGTATACAGTAGATGCTTCTCTGAAGAGGTCCTTAAAGTATTTTCTGTGTTATTTCCCTTTGTGATAGCTCTAATGCAATAGAAAATAAGAGGTGGATTTGGGTTTTGGTTTTTTGGTTTTTTGGTTTTTTTGGTTTTGTATTTTGTTTTGGTTTTTTTACTCAGTAAATATTACATGTTTTTTCTCAATTCAGTGAGTTTATTTTACTTATCACAGCAGCACATGCAGTGAGTGTTGTTACTTTGGAAAGGAAGCTAGTAATCAGCAAGTCAAAGATGGACTAACAGCAAGCACCGGGCTGGGCATACACATCACATGAGCTGGGCCAGTCACCTCCTGTGGCACTGTCCTGTTGTGCACAGTGAACATCTCCATCTACTGCAGCCCTGGCAGTGCAGAGCCTGTCTCAGCCCTGGTGTTTCTGTTGCAGACGCCAATACAATCCTCTGTATCCCAGTAGAAAAGTTCAGGTGGGGATGTGGTTTGGATTCTAAGAGAAATATCAGAGGGATTTAACTGTTGTATGTTTAAAATATGGCTGTGATAGTAAGAGCAAATTTGAAATAAATCACAGTAGTTGGTGGAATAAGTGAGAAAAGAATATATTACTCTCTTAGAAATAAGCTATAACATTTGGTTCTCCAAATGTTGCCTCAGCTGTATGCCTCTAAGTTCTAGCAGAGATACCAAGGGCACAGATCTTGCATCCAAAGGTAAACTCCTACTCTCACAGCATCAATGGTGGAAGAAAGCAGAGCTCCCATAATAAGCAGCACTCCAATGAACTGTGCAGCTCCTTAGATCATGTCTGAATTTGATGCAGAGAAACCACCACAAAGGGTTTTTAATGCAAAACTAACTGCATTTCTAAGTAGCTGTTGCAGTTTGATAAACAACTTCCAAGCTGCAAATTCACTAACTTCTAATGGGCTAAAACAGTTCTCATCATGTATTGAATCAGGAATCCACAGCTGCATTTTACTCCTTTTAACATTTTCCTAGTTAGAGCAACTCACTGCATACTGCAGTATTGGACGAATATATAAAATGGCATTTCCATTTTTTTTTAACAAATATGGTTAGAACATGCCTAACAGTAAGAATATGAATAGTCCTACTTGTCTTTGGAGGACAAGAGGTCCTTGTAAAGTGTCACACACTTAAAAATTGTTTCATCAAGATATAAGTAAATACTATAGTAATTTAATACAGTTCAATGGCATGAATTAAATGTGGTAAAAGAAGAGACAGAAGCCCTGAGTACCATGATTGTTTGTCTGTCAGGTTCTTCATTTTTTTTCCAGGTAAAAAGCTTTGAGTCCTCCTAAGTCTCTATTTTCACCGTGTTTACTGACACTCCACCTTTACGTGTAGGCAAACTGTTGTTCTGCAGTTAGTTGTTTATACTTCCCGATGGATTGGCAGAGGCGAGCTTTGCTTTCACTGCTAGAGCAGCAAGCCCCTGTGTGCAAACTGCTCTCTTCCTCTGTCCAACCACGGGGCCATCATCTGGATTTTATAGGTGAAGCCCTTGAAACTTGGTGATTTTAATCCTTACTAACATTTTCAGGCATTTCTCAGATTTGTATAAGCTTTAGGGTTTTTTTTTTAAACAGTGACTCAGGTTTGAGGAATGGTAGTTAATAAAAGTCTTTTAAAAGATGCCTGGTGTTCGGAGAGTGAGACTCTGAGCAATACGGCGCAGAAGCAAAGTTGGTTTTCATAGATGTGAGCAGTTGAAATTCCTACAATTAATAAGTGCAGTGAAGGGGTTAAAAAGCTATTGGTTAGTTTGAGAAATGTTCTTTTTTAGTTTTTTCCTGGCCTAGTCTAGAGCAACCACGTGATATACTGAATGCCTGCCAGCCTCTTTCTTGTTGATCCTCCGGAGACCATCTGTGCTGGGGGCATTGATTAGAGTGTGTCTGCTGGGATTACATCTTTTCTGTTGCCATGCCAACTAATCAGCTGATTTTGGTTACCACAGAAACAAAATGTCAGAGCTCACAGTACGGTAACATGAATTCAGCACAACAGAAAATGTTTTCTTAATTGGAGAACCTTTTGATTTTTTGGATTCTATGTAAAAGGCAGCTTTAAAAAAAAAAAAAAAAGAAAGAAAGAAAAAAAAGAAGAAGAAAAGGCCCATTTAAATTAAGAACTGTGCCAATTTTATTGATTAAAAGCAATGCAGAAAATTCTACTCTACACAAGGACATTAAATTCCTTCATAAGATGTAAAAATTTTTACCACTGTGATATGAGGAATATGTTTCAAGTTTTCTAATAAAATTTATTAATGCCAGTGTATAAAATAAATCTGTTTGAGCTGTGGGGTTTTGAGCTTAAGAGAAGAAACATTTGAAAAGCCACAGGTATTATTATAAAAAACTATTTTAAATCTGAAATATCTTTATGTTAACTATTCAGTAATTGGTATCTTTGACTTCAACACAGTACCATTAATACAAAATGTTTTTAGTCTTGTATGAATCCTTATGTTTGTGCATGTGTACCCCTGTGTAATATCTTATCACAGTGCAAGTGATATGAAAATCAAAATCAGAGTCAAATGACAAAATAAGTCCCATTAAAAATATGAAGGCATCACTAAGGTGTGTTAAAATGGGCAGATGACAACCTGTTGCCTGTTGTCCTTCACAGGTCTACAGTCATTTGTCTATATAGTATGCCTCCTCAAATTGCCTACGTGTTTTTGCAGAAACAACCAGGAGGAAAAACTCTGATGACACCAAGTGAACTGTTAACCAGAAAAGCCACACGTTGCCTAAGCAGGAGCTAGCCAAATCTGAGCTGGGGCTTGTATAAAGGCTCAAAGACTCTTCTGAATCTAGGATGGCTAGTTGTTAAATCAGATACTAGTCATATTAAAATTGAAGTCACAGAAACCTTTTCTTTTGAAAGACATTATATCCTCTTTCCACAGTACCTCTGTATCCTGCACTTGCAAGTTCACTTTGAACATGAGTAGTAAGTCTAAACATCCAATTAAAAAAAGAAATTAATGACAGAGCTAGTTAATTTTCAGATCAGGCACCATTTACAGTACTTTACAGTACCTCTAGCCAAGGTACCATGCTGAGTATATATCTTACACCTTTAGGAAGGTCACAGCCACAGCAGTTTTTCCACATAAAGTTGTGAACAGTTGTTTAAAACTCCCCAGCAGTTTATTTTATTTTTCATTTCCAGGTAATACCCATTTACTGCATTTATTCCTCCCATATTTTCTCTCATTTCTTAGACAAGACCCACAACAAAGCTGTGTGAGCCACTTTCTGTGGAAACAGTTCTGGTGTCTATGACTGCAACCTGGCTCTCCTGGCTCTCAAACCTGCCACGGCAATGCAGTTCATACAGCCTGATGGCAGACACCCCATCTGGCTTTCCTTGGAAAGAGGGATTAATAAAAGTAGATAAGAAATGAAAGAAAAATTAAAATGGGAAAAAATGCCTGGAAAAGACAAGATCACTTGGAAAAGACAAAAAAGAAAAAATAGGAAAAGATGTCAGATTTGGCTATAGACATTCAGTGCACTGTGTATTTCAACTGGACATGAAAGGAAGGTTTATATGCCAAGCTATTATGACAATATAAAACATGTTGGGAGCAACTGGTTCAGCAACCGACATCAAGTGCATGCAGTTGCACCACAGCCACCGCCACTGAAAGGTTCAACCATTAATTAACAGTAGTGAACTGTGAGGGAAAGAGATTTGATGTAATAAATAAGATTTAACACATATGATTTTCAAAA
Organism: Megaceryle maxima; assembly: GCA_024605025.1. Lineage (NCBI taxonomy): Eukaryota > Metazoa > Chordata > Aves > Coraciiformes > Cerylidae > Megaceryle > Megaceryle maxima. Next base: position 7,955 of record JANHGN010002741.1, read on the forward strand.
TGCTATAAAATCTATAATATTATAGGTTACCATCTCCATGTTAAGGCCTATGAAGTCATTTTCCTACATTCAGTTTTTCTTCCCAAGAGACCAGAAGACAATCTAGCTGAGATGAACAATAGAATACTGCTCTGATATTTTTGAATGTTGTGTAATTGATGATACAATATCATTGAGCACAAAATTCCTGGGAATTTATTTAATGTCTTTTATGTATTCTAGGTATGCACAGAAGGACGTCTTATCTTGGAGTTCACTTTTGATGACCTTATGAGAATAAAAACATGGCACTTTACTATTAGACAGTACAGAGAATTAGTCCCACGCAGCATTCTAGCCATGCATGTAAGTAATCCTTTTTTCACTTGACCTAATGCAAAGAAATGAGATTAGATTTATGAAGAACTCCAGCAAATTTCACACCCAAGGCAATTAACTATAAATATTTTGGTTTTCCAGCAGCTACATCCATTTACAAGTTCTTTCATCACCCTCTTGTTTCCAAGTGCTCTATTGTTGCCATTGTTACTATGTTTTAATTTTGTTTTAGCACATGGTTTTTCTTTTAATCCCATTTGGTGGTTTGTATGATTTGGGCCCAAAATCTGTTCTTATTGATATGAACTACACTAAAGTCAGTGAATTTTTATTATTTTAGGTATTTTTTTAGTCTTTAAATGAAAGAAACTAATGTTATCCTTGCATGAGACAGAAGATAAGCAATTGCCATATATTTACGTGGAAACCTTTAGAATTTTAAACCAGATTGTCTTTTTCTGCACTTCAAGACTTCTCTTTTGTAATTGAATGAAAACAGACACAATACAACATTAAAATATTAAATATTCTACAAGTTCAAGTAAAAATATTAGAAGGTAAACCATTACTGAGAAACAAAGGAGCAAGTCTTACTGCCACTGTCCATTCTGCAATGTAGAAGCATTCCAACTAGTCATGCTCCATATACAGAATTAAATGCAGGACTAATGTTTTAGTAAGGTAAGAACACGGGCCTGAAAATACGCCTGTATTTTGACCTTGAGTTACTTAGATATCCATAGACAAAGCTATATTCCTTGTGAGGAATTTTAAACAACTGAGGAAACCTGGACTTTTTTGAAAATATTGTTACAAGCCTGAAGAAAGTACTTGTGAGAACCTGCCCCACCATTTCTGTTCCAGGGTTATCTTTTATTATAGAGGGCTGATCTTCTGAGCTTTTCAACAGTATCCCATTAAGGGACAACGAGGATGGCCATGAGCAAAATTATGTATTTAGAGGGCTGCTGCAATTCAAAGAGCATGGAAACAGGTTATCCAGCAACCAGCAGGTATTAATTTTAGTAATGAGATTGATCTCATTTTAAAAAGGAGGCTGGTCTCACAGGTAAAGCTTGGGGCTAGGATCAGAGAAGGGCTGTACTTGTGTGTTTCCTGTTTAATTCTGGGAAAATAACTTAGACCAGAAGGGTTCTCCAGCACATGCTTAATGATACTTATGTGATCAGCTCAGCTGAAGGTGCCTTGATGAGTTCTCTCTGCTTCAGTTTCTTATCCACCAAAAGAAAGTGATACCTTCTTTATTCCTGCCTGTATCTGCTTACTCTTCTGGGACTCCTAGCCAACAAAAGGAAGGCTCAGACTGTACTGCAGTCCCTCAGGAAGCTCCCTTGCACCCCTGACCATGACTGGACCTCCTAGGTCTATGGGCAGGGACAGAAGGAAGATATTGGAAAGCAGTCTTTATTTGGCTCAAATTTCATAATGTTTTATATTTTCCTATGCAAACAGAACCCTGTAGTTTATTATATAAATTTAGCATCAATGTGTAATTTTCCCAAAGAAATGGCACATCTTTTCAAAGCACCTTTCCTGCACTCCACCAAGCACATAGAGGAAAAACAAATAGACAAAAGGCAAAGTGAAAATTCTTTTTTCCTCTGTTGTTTAGGCACAAGACCCTCAGGTGCTGGAGCAGCTGTCCAAAAACATCACTCGAATGGGTCTGACAAACTTCACCCTCAACTACCTCAGGGTAAGCAAACCATAGCTGGTGATTATTGTGAGCATTTTTTAAAAGTTACTGTTAGCTTTGAGTCAAAGTAATGAGAGCAGAGCCTGTGTCAGTCAGGTAAGAAATGGACCTAACCCTTAACAAGGGTGAAGGAGAAGCACAGAGACTGTAATAAAGATGTCGGTGCTAACAATGAACCATTAAAAAGGGTAAGAATATTACCATAGGGTTGAAAATGTGTGAGTAGCTCCTGTTTCTAACAGTCTTGTTTAAGTTTTGATTAATGTCTTTATTTTTTTGTAAGCAAGAAGTTCCTCACCATTTTTCTCTCTCCTTCACTGTTCCCTGAGAAAATGGCAGCTCATTCTTATTAAGAGCTGTCTGTCTTCTCCAGATTTTCGACCTCCCCACCTCTCCCAGGCAGAGGCAGGGCTGAGCAAAAGCTCAGCTCCAGTCTTGTTTGCAGCAGTCCCTCAAAGCAGTCCTCACTTCACTTGCCTCTGGGAGCCTGAGCTCCCTCCTCAGCCTTGCACTGAATCGAGTGTGTTTTTTGTGATTAAATAATGCATTTGTTCCCATTGCTTTTTGACCCTTAAAGTGCATTCAAAGTTTGGAAGTTTATTTTTATTTTTGAAAGTATTCCCTGGCGTTGGCTTACAATGCAGACACTGAAATACAGTTTGTAAAGTTCCTATTTCAAGGTTAAAATTCAGATTTTTCTTTTATTTCTCGACATGCCATTAGGAGATAAAATGAGGCAAATTGCTCAATGATACACCAAGCTAACTTGACCGAGAATATCAGAATTTATTCCTTTTAATTCTGTGAGTGATTATTCAAGATGCTTTTTAAAGATAACAAGAACAGTAGAAAATGCAGTTATTTTCAGCCTAACATAGAGCTGTACCTGATAGTCTATATTTTAGCTGCACTTCATTTGGGTCTATGAACCTTATAATACTTTCCCTATGGATGGAGCCCTACCCTTGGTGTGTTTTAAATTCCAGGGTGGACATTGTGCAGGACTGAAATGCGTGATGAGATCTTTCTCACTGCATTCCCACAGCTTATAGACAGCCTATAGTTGTACTTAATCTCCTAACATGATAAGCCATTGCTGATTGTTGCTTATGTGGGGTAAGCATAGAAGTTACTGTTCAAATTATAGTCTGAGTTATGCAGGTCAGTTCTGCTATAGCAAAACTGAAAAAGGAATATGGCATAAAACCTCAGAGGAATAATAGATTACATGAGAATTTTTCCATGTAGAAATTAAAGAATAATATATCTATGCTGTGCGTAGTGTATTCTTGTGGTTTGGTACAGAGAGCAGCCATTGTGCTTTGGCAACATCCCTATAGGGACACTGTTATTGTCTTGTGGTGAGGCACCCTAGAGCAGGTTATACAGATTTCTCCAGAAATCCCCACTGAGGATTCCATAGAATCATTAAGCCCGGAAAATATCTTCAAGATCATCACATACAACCATCTATCCAACACCTCTGTGACCAGTAGACCATGTCCCAGAGCGCCACATCCACCCATTTTTTTAATGCCTCCATGGATGGTGACTCCACCGCTCCCCTGGGCAGCCTGTTCTAATGTTCCTCTTCAGTCACACCAGATTTTACATTGCACCTTGTGGAAAACTGGGCAGCAAGCAGCTGCCTTAGGTAGCCTATTTTCATGTTTTCTTTCCAAAAGTCCCATGGTAAAAGACATTGCCCTGTTTTAGAAGTCTTTGATCCCCTTAGCATAACCAGACACACTTGCAAGCACTTGGGCTGGTCCACACCAGCTGCAGTACTCAGTACCCATCCTCTGCAAGGCTCAGAGGGCTATGATGAATTTGTAGCTCTGTCTCAATCACTGACCCCTTTCTGGGTGGAATATTCTGTAATTACTGAATGTGACAATGCAAAAGACGAAGGCAGAGTCCCTGTTAGGACACAGTTGGCATCAGGCACCCATGCTGCTCCCCCCGTCAGCAGCAACAAAAATAAAAAGGCAAGAAAGGAAGAAGGGGGAGGGAGAGAAAAAAAAAAAATCCTCAGAAAAAGAAACCTGGGATCAAGGTAAGCACTAGGGAGATGAGCATTTAAGTGGAAGGGGATGAAAAGATGAAATATTTTTTCTTCTTCCAGACTAGTTTTGTTAGCTTAACAGACAACATCAGGTCTCTGGGTGCAAGGCTTCCTCTGGCTCCCACTGTGGTGATTCCAAAAGGAAATCTTTTTTTTTTTTCCCAAGCCAATCTTTGTGTCTCTCTTTTTTGCAGTGAGGAATTGGTCATTCTGCTCTTTTTTTCTGATGTTCAGCTCATCATGGGAGCTTGTATTACATGATATATTTCCATTTTGATTTATTTCTTTCCCAATTACTTTCTTCTAATAATTTTTAACATGAAAATCTTTTCTGAACACCAGATTGTAAAATCATGCAATAAAAAACCATGTTATAAATGCACTTAGTTTTAAGGTGGCTTATTTTGTGAATTTTTTGAAGTCAGCATTTTATGATATTTTATTCAATTTTCTCAGTGTTTAGTAATTAGCACTGCTACATGGTTTTGAATAAGGATTTCAAACTCATCATAAAAAAATTTACTTTTTTTTTTTTTTTTTCTGCTGCACACAGCAAAGGCTTGTGATGCTCATGAGCGAAAACTTCACCGATGGGCAGAATTAATCATTTTTATTCTCTAATGTGCACACAGCAGCAAGCTGTGCTGCAGTCTTTTTAAAGGCAGAATTTAAACCTGGATTTCAGATGGTTGTAGTATAAAGGTATAGCCTGTGTTTTTTACACTCTATACATCACAGAATGCTAAATCATTGCTAGTTGGGATAATTGCAGTTGCTGGCATGTAAACCTCTGTTCCAGAGTGCCACATGCCCGTAGAGCCACAGCTTTGGATGCATGCCATGGTTTGTCTTCATTCACTCCAAGTAAAGCTGTCCAGCATAGAAGAACATTGATTTTGTAAATCATATTTAATACAAATTTAAAATATTTCTTCCTGGAACCTGGAAACGAAATGTTTTGTCCTGTATCATTGCCAAATGCTCTTTCTCTCCATTTTCTCTGTCTCTGTGTAAAACCATAAGCTTTCTTTCTAGTTGCTAGTTTGTTTTGTTCCAGCATAATTGATTACCTCATCAGTGGGGTCAGCATACTTGCTGTAGCTGCTGACTAGGAGTTGAACAGGCTGTCTCAGAAATAATGAGTAAAACCTTGTAGGTTTTAAATTAATACCAAGCTTTTAAAAATGTAATTTCTCATCAAGTCATCAAGTAGTAGATATTACGAACTATCAGATAATAAGGCCAAGACCTATATCCTAGCCTCAGTCAGTATCAGCCCAGGAAGAAACAGGAATCCTATGCAGCATTTGAAGATGGAGAAAACACTCAGAAGAGTTCCCACCAAGCTACAATAATTTAGTCCCCAATCATTATCTTTCTTTTATTTTTTCTATGTAATTTTCTAGTTGCTTAGCTATTTTATTTAGTTCTTCAGTGCGTAATAGATTTGAATGCACTTTAAAAACAATAGCTTTATACTAGCAGCACTATTCACAATTTAGAGCTCAAATGTTTCTTGCTGTCTTCTATTAAATGATTTCTTTTTTCAGAATTTCTGGCATTACAAAAAAAGCTTTCCCCTACTGTCAATTCAGCAGGACTACCTGGCCTCAGCCTTGAAATACAGTTGTATCTTGCCCAGCTGTTTTTCAAAATTTGTCTCTGCTTTCTTTCACTGGTTGGGCTGGAGGGATTTCTTAGAGCTTTTCCCCAGGTGCAGCTATTGCATCCTCCCCATGCTGTCATATGCTATGGTAGCCAGTTTATTGGTGTTAATGGAGGCAAATCTGGATCTGCCTGTTGCAAAGCGAGAGAGTGGCAGATCCCTCCTGCTCTACATCAGGAGAGGTACCTAGGCAGGGGCATGCACATTCCCATTTCCCCTTACATCCTGTATGGCTATATTAACCAAGGCTTATCTAAGATACAAAGTATCCAATTTGCTTGTTTTCTCTATAAAGCAATAATGAAGTGTTACTATTGCAACACAGAGGACAATATTTTCTGAATCCCCACTTTCACTAATTTAGTTCCTGTAGACATTTTTTGATTTCTTGTGCTAGGAGGATAACATGAATTATTTAATGGGACACAATTTTCTAAAGGCAATGCTTACATTGTAATCAACAGCCATTTGTATGTAAACCATTGTGTATGCAAAATTTTCTTTTGCACATGCAAACCAGATATGCATGCAACAGCTTCATTTAATGTGCAAGGAAATTTTCTTTTCAAAATACAGTTTCATGCATGGAAAGGATATAAACTCATATCATTTGGGAGCTATTTTGCTCTTAATATGTTAACAGTTTGTAGCAGCTACCTGACCGGTATATTACAGCTGTTTGTGTATCTTCAGTGAAGAAGGAGAAAGATTACATGTGTTAAGGATGCAAAGTCAGATTCTTGAGTAAAAGAAATGCTGTATTTATAGTCACCCATGTAACGAGAATTTGTTCCCCTTTGTGAGTTACTTTGTGTCATCTAACTACATCATCATGCACCATGTTTCCCACAGACTCCCCAACACGTGCAGTGCATGGGATGACTAGCCCTCAGTAGCAAGTGCTCCCCTGCTACTCATTTCCTTGCAGGCTTTTCTGCAGCATCATACTAGTATCTCAGCTGCAAACGTTGATGGTTGCATAGCACCTACTAGCTGAATTGTCATTCCCAGTGAGCACGTGTCATTCAGGCACACAGATGAGCACTGGGGCACTGAGTGGCCAGCTAATGGGAGATGGCCATTCCGATTTTGCAGAGCACTTGGAATGTCATATCCTGCCATGTACTAACAAAACTATTGCTGTTGGATGCAATCTGTTGTCTGAGGCTAGCTATACAGTTGAAAAAGGAGCAGTGTTTCTGGGAACACACTGGTGAAAATGCTTTTTCCATGACTTAGTACCACAGTAGAGCTTGAGGGCAGGGGCAATGTATTATAGCAGTGTTGGGTTACTCAAAGTTCATTCTTTCTTGTTCTGCAGTTCCCTGCTTCATGCTTCTGACACATTTCCATGTCTTCAGTACATACTAATGAAGTTCTACACATAGCAACTTCATATACTTTGTGCTGTGCACCAAATGGGGGGTGCTAGGGAGACAGAGTATGTGATCATGTAGCAAGATGATGAACCCTGATGGATATGAATAAGAGGTGCCATTAGGGGTTCACAGACCGTCAAAGGAGGGGGTTTGGGTCATTTAATCAATCTGGAGCTTTACCTAAGAGAGCTGTCAAAATTTTAAAGCATCCTTAGAACTGGAGATGCTGAAAGCAGACACAATGTTTTTTAGACTTTTTTCCTATAAATGATGGAATTTTTCAACCTAAACCAATCCAGCTGGGGGCAGCTTTCCCCAGGAAAATGCAGTCAAAACCAGACAGTTCTTATAGAAGGATTCAGATGACTGTAGCTGGCTATCCATAATCTATCTGTGCCAACTATAATTAGCTGATTTTGTCACGGTTTTCTGGTAATGTAATTTCTTAGCATTTATTTTAGTAATGATCACGGTAGTTTTGGTTCCTCTCTTTATTCATTTAATGCTTTATAGACAGTGTTATATGTTACTTTCAGTATAATAAGTGAGAAGAAATATATTCTTTGCAACAACTCATAGTCAAATGTTAGCTTTTCAGTTTTTTAATAAAGACACAACATCACAGAATAGTTATATTGAGTTATTTCATCATATAGCAGGAAAGTTCAGAGAAAAGAATACAGAATTAATTTTTTTAAAAGAAGTGGTCAGGATGGAGTGCATGGGACAAGGAAGCAGGAATGGTAGAGTTGCAGATGACAGTACAGGTAGAGAAGGAAGCACCAACTTAGAAATGTAGTGAAGAGAAAATGGAATCTTAAGAAAACACCAGACCAGAAATGGGTTGCAAAGATGATGTTCATATTGTCAACAATAATAGTGGTGTGCTTTTCATCCACAGATCTCTAAGCATTTTATTTTAAAAAATAAAGTGTTTTATAGATGGGACAATTGTGGCGCATGAGAAGCAAAGAAAGATGGAGCAAACCCAATAGCCAATCAGATGGCAATTTTAAACTAGACTTGAAAGTACAATGAACAGTGACCTGTTCTGCTTCTTATGTCTCAAAACCAGATGTTAGTGTCTATGGATAGCAGGAATTTCAGAAGTCACTGAAAAATGGGGAATAGGAACAGAATGCAAGTGATTAGAGAATAAATTGGGATTTTAGAAGAAATAGCAAATTTTACTGGTATTCTGGAGATGGTAATGGCCAGCCCTTCACACAAAGGGCACTACCAGGCTCATCCATATCAGTTAAGGAGAAAGATCTATTGTGTATGAACACAAGACAGCTACCGTGCCAAGTGGGCATACAGACCATATGACCTTTGAAATAAAATCAAGATCTGGACTAATGAGAATGGAAGGATTATAATCAGCAATGTGAGTCCTTGAAACATCTGTGAGTAAGAAATCAGAATGAAGTTAGATTGTACCAGTTTAAAAATAAAAAAAGTCAGGAGGATAAAAGGGAGCGAAAGAGAGACAAAGACAAAGCACTAGCCATAGAAAAACAAGCTACAAGATTTGAACTAATAATGTTATTTCAGAAAAGAAAAAGGATGAAGAAAAAAGTCCAAGAACACAGCCGCAGGCTCTCTTTTTAGAAGACCAAATTAAAGCTTGGACTAGTATGCAGTGCAGTCATAAATAATAATAACTATTAATTAAGTTTAGGAATGAGAGCTGCAGAGGTACGATTTGTATGAAGACCTGAAAACGCCAAAACCAGCTTCTTGTTCAAAGCAATGAAAACAGCAAAAATTTTAATTAGTTGTTTAATATTGAATACCATGGGTGTTTGGTGCAAATTGTTATGCAGGGAGGGGTGGGTGCTCAGAAGAGGTCAAGAAATAGGCTTTAATGCAGAGCTGGTGGTTCAGATCTTTGTTCTTTGAAGCATTTATTTTAGAACCTGAAGTATTCATTGTGGAGAACTTACGGCAGCCCTATGGTTTGCTCTTGATTTCGGAAATGAATCCTACATCCCCCCCACCTTCTGTTTTTAATTTTCAGATAGATTATTTCATTAGTCTATTTATTGTGCTATCACAAGCAGCTAGCTCATATAATCTTTAATATTTTCTATATGTAGTTAACATTACTGGTTAGCCTGCTTGTCCCTTCCCCTTCCTCTGCACCTCTTTCTACTGGTAAAATGGCACTACTGCTTACCTGTCTCTGCTGGAGATATCTTCTTTGATGCATCTCAATATCAAATTTAACTTTTCCATGCCTACATATGTTGCAGGTTTGCTTTGGGCTCTTGAGTTTGATCCTATTTCTGGGATGTTCCTGAAAATCTTGCATCTTTCTTGTTTTGATGCCCTGATCCTCATCTGTATGGAATACACCTTCTCTCTTTGTCATTCAGTCTGTCCATATACTCCCACTTTTTCTTCTATAATCTCACCATTTTCACAACAGAAACCCTAAAAACCAAAATGTGACTCTGAACAGTAAAATAGAGTGAACATTTCAAAACTGAATAATGGTCCCAAGTTTCTGTGGGTTTTAGAGACTGGCACACACACGGCTAAATTTGTCTTCCAGTCATCTCCTTGTACTGGTGCAAGCACTGTCAGAGATGAGTAAGGAGACAGATCTTATGAAAAAAGTGATCTAGTCCTTTCCATCCAAATGGTGACCATCCTTAATAGCTTCCTAAGTGCTACTTGTGCTGAGCAGAAAAGAGAGCAGCAGCGTGGATTCCTATCAGCTGGCATCTGTCATGAATTTGGACCTCATTTCCAAATTTGCCATTACTGAAAGTTGAAGACAAGAAAGTGCTGGGGAATCCTACAGATCCTAAGCTGTAAATTTCTCTTTCTTGCTTCTGGATCTGAGAACATTATAGTGGTTGCTTCTGACCTATTTTGGCCTCACACTGCTATAAATTTATTCACTTCAGTAGACTGACTACTGACTTTCAGTGGTACAATTTAGAGCAGACTCTTACTCATACGAGATTACCATAATTTACAAAACTTGAATAGAAAGCAAAATAAGCAGAAAAGTAGAAGGTTGATTTATTGCACTGGTTCTGAGTGAAAAACAAAGTTCTATCTATATATATGTACATATTCATATAAATGGAACACATATCTTTTTTAGGTGTCCTATGCACCATACTTTTAGGTAATTTACCATTTAATTGAAAATATTTTCCATTTATGCTAACCTATCAAAAATCTTCAGTGAAGCTGTATATACACATATAGGAGTACCAGTGTCTATCTAGTGGTCATTAATGTGCAAATCTGTGCACTGCTTTTGATTTGTAAGCAAACCTGTTGTTCATTTAAAGGAAATATCAACAGCTCGATCAAATTAATAAACAGAAGCCCCGATTTTTTTGTTTATCTTGCCTAAGGTAGACCCATGGGATGTCATGGGGAGAATCTGCAGAATAAGCAGAAGTGGTGATGTGTACATGAGGCTTGTGAGCAGAGTGGAGGCAGAAGACACTTTTGAAATGATAACTGGTTAAACTGTGTCATTTCTGGTACTGTTCTGAACGGCAAGAAAACTGTGTTGTATTGAATATTCCTCCCTACCCCAAATTGCTTCCTTAATCCTGTGCCTTGTTACCTTTCCCAGTTGGTGTTGCTGCCCTAGCGTTACTTCATAAGGCAGTTTCTTAATCAAAGATCCAGCTCAACATCCATTAAAGTCAATGGATATATCTCCTTTGATCCAAATGTCATCTCATAGTTTTTCATTTATTCAGAGTTCTTCTATACACATAAAATCCAATTTATTGAAATTAATTTCTCCATTCCCTTGGGCAATTTTAGCCATGAAAATGCCATGCTTCATGAACAACAACAACAAATAGTTATTTTTATTGCATTTTTGTTGTTTTGGAGTTTTGTGACAAAAGAAAATTAACCCGATTTAGCCACAGATTATAGTTCTTAGGTGAGCCCAAAGGAACATATATCAGTTTGAGGATCTGATTTGAAGGGTTTAGGAATAGAAAAGAATGAAGGACCACAAAAGAATAGAGCTTTCATTGCAAGACAGAGAATTTTCTCATTTTATTAATCATTCAGGCAAAACTTAGAGCTGATTTAATTAAAGGACTGTGCACCATTCCTACCCAAGATAAGATGGTTTTACATAAAGTATGAGGCACAAGAAAAAAAGCCCACAGCCATATTCCCTAACTTAGATCTCATAGCATCTCATTTATGAAGCAGCCATGCTGGATCAAAACCTCCAAGGAAAAAACAAGCACTGTCTAAACAAAATGGTGTTGGTGATTAGTCAGAGATCACAGTACTCTCCAGAGAAAACCTTGTCTCACTCTTGTGCTTTGCTGGACCAGGTACATCAGGAGTATTACCATTCTGTGTACCACAGTGGAACATATATCCCAGGTCTACAAGAAGGCAGAGGTTTCTTTCTAGTGACTTTCCAAAGTAATGAAATATAAAAATGGAATAACCTTCTGATAGTGATATGCAAAGGAAGTAAAGTTTCAGTCTTCTAAAAACTACAGCAGACATTTCCACTGATTAGCTTTTGACAAGATGTAGTAGAGCTATGGCCTCTTTTGAAATAGTACAGTCTATTTTAATAGCAAGTGTCTGTCTTCTAGAACTCCAGATATTGTGGTGGTATTCCAGTGTATGCTTGGATGCATATTGAGATGAACTGTTCAGCCATACAAAGGAGAGAATATCATATATTCTATTGCTAAGTGCCCTTGATCAATGTAATTTTAAAAAGTCTGGTCTCTCTATTTCTCAGCTTTTTCAAATTCTTTCTACTTTAGTATAAAGATAGAGTTGTTCCTGTAGTCTTATTTTAATATTTAGATTCCTACTGTGGACCACTTTGCTACCTAAAGCTTCCTGTTGCTCTAATAAATGCTAAGGAAAAATTCTGCTTTCAATTACACAAGTGTACAAACTGGAATAACATCTCAGAAGGCAGTAATCTTTCTCCAGAGTGACATAAATGGGTGCAAAGCTTCTTCTGTGGTATTTATGTATCTCATTACCTTGTGAAACACAAAGTATGAACACTATCATATTAATCAGTGAACTTCACAATACATCATGAGCAGCAATGGATGTGTGGACGATGTCATATTCTGACCTCCAAGGCTTTCTCCAAGCCTCTGGCAATCAGCCCAAGTCTGCTGAGGCTACAGGGAGCAGCCATGCCCTGCTCAAGACTCGTCTGAGTACAAACCCAGCTTAGTGGGAAATGGCTGCCTCTCTTCTAGATGGAAAAAAAAAAAAGGACCTCAAAAGCTTCAGAAGCTTTGTTTTTCTTTTCACTTACTGCAGCAGGGATTAGAAACACATGAAGCAAGAGGAAAAACAGCAGAAACAAAATCTATCCACATAAACCAAAGCACTGTAGTTCCCCGGGGGGCTTGAGAAGGATGGTGTCTATGAAAATGCTCTCACTTCTCTGCTTACACTGTCCTCCCACGTTTCTTGCACCAAATTCTGCTAAAGACCATTTCCTTGACAAGGATAGAAAACCAGAGAAATCAAAGGAAGGCTCAAAATATAAAACAAAACACTTTTTAAATGCTGATTGCTTTTGAGTGATATTTTAGGCTTTTTTCTCTCCATTTCTTTAAGTGAAATTAAGAAAGCAGCCTTTTTGACACGTGCTATGAAGGTAGTTATTGGTCCTTGATAATTCCTTTGTTTAAGTGGAAGTTGTGGGTACTTAGTACTTCTCAAGATGGATGTATCATGCCAGCTTTTACCCCTAATTTATATTCTCACACAAACCTAAAGGGAGCTTACATTTTTAAATTCCACTGTTTGATTTCATTGTTCAAAGTTTTTTTCTTTTATAGTTTTTTTCTGGACAAAAATTCGATCAGAAAGAACTTCAGAGGATAGCAACTGCAAGACGGTTGTTGGTTTCAGTGGAATTATACTGAGTTATAAAAAAATCAGGCCAAAACAGGAAAAAAAGCACTTGGAGGAATAGCACATGCATTTAATATTCTTCAAGCTTGCTTTGATAAAGTTTTTAAAAGGTGAGCTGTTTAAATTTTGCTTACACTCATTTCTTTTAGGCACATAAACATATGTTTTCCCAAACAATTAATATAGTTCATCTTTGCTCAGCTTCCTACTGCTAAGGCTGGAATTAACTTCTTGAGACAGTATCTGAGGCTCGTTATGGATACAGCCCAAAAAGCTATTCATCTATATATGTAATCATGGAAGGTGATGTATATAAAGGTGAAAACAACCATTTGTCATCGCAATCTAACTTAAAGATGATCTGTGCCTTGGGAATAAGGTAATATGGGCAGTTTTTCTTCTCATTAGCTGCTTTATTTATATCTGCAGGGGCTGTTAGAAACATGCATTTAATAACTCTCAACTCTCTGTGTTTTAATAAATAAGGCTGTATGAATCTATAGAATATCATAGAAATTGTAATTGTGCAGAAAATGCCTTTGGTGATGAACAATTCAACTTCCCGCTTGAGAGTGCTCAAAAAAATTAAACAAAACCCAGAAGGGATTAATCTATGATGACTTTTTTGGTTTTTGTTTATCACATAGATATTTTAATATGAATATAAAAATCTGTGTTTTCCCCAGTTTTAGTTGAAAAAAACCTTGCTATCTTCGTTGGCCATTTGGGGCAGCATGTTACCGAGGCAATGGGAAAGTCCAGGGAGTGCATCTGTGGTTGGTTATCAGTATTAAACACCTTGAATGAATTGTGTAGCATCAGGAAAACTTGATGACTTCAGCCATCGAAAAAGTAGAAGAAAATGCATTGCCTGCAGGCTCTTGCAGCTATTATAAAATAGAAATAATTATGAAGAGGGGAAAAAAGTTCATCCATGTACATTTACTAAAGTATCTGTCCATGACATCATTGAAAATGTGCCTGAAAGTTCTAGTGTAGTAAAGTACTTTTCTATTATGCATTTTGTTATGCCTTCTCATATTTTCTGTGGACTCCAAAAATCTATATCTACCTGTACTCCCATCAACATAGTATCTGATCTTTTTGCAATTTTAAATTTTTTATTCTAGCAATATTGTTATAAAAGCCATTATGCTCATTCTACAGGTGACCAATTATAACATATAAATTGTACATATATTAATAAATATATATTATATAGTTTAATAGAATATATACACC
>JANHGN010002741.1:22348-47238 GCA_024605025.1 Megaceryle maxima
TAGAATATATACACCATATAAAGGGTATACATATTTAATATATATTACATATCATATATATAAAAGCTATTACACCTATTGCACAGGAGTCTTAGGATGCTCAGAAGGCTATAAAGCCACAGTTAGATGTAGGGGCTTCACTGCAGCCTTCAGCTAGAGTTTTATCTTTGATTGGAGTTCATTGCTTGGGACACCACAGGCATCTGTGCCAGGCCAGTTTCATCCAGCTATTCTTTATTTTTACAGCGCAGCATTGGGAGTGATAAAGCAATGACTGCCTTTATCTGGTATTCCAGAATGGTTCCAGAACTGTTGCCCAGCAATCTTGACATATGTATCAGTGTCCTCCCAAACCTGAGGGAGTTCAAAGCCTCACATGCTGATGCACCATGAGCAGGCTAAAAATACTGTGTGCTGTGAGCAATGTATTGAAGTTGGACCATGATGCAACCAGGAGATCATGGTTCCCTGGGTTAGAAAGGACATTAGAAAAAGGAGTCCCTTTTTCTCAGCTGATAGGGAGTGTGGCTGGATGAGAATGAGGACTTCTGTGCTCCAGTCTTTGCTCTCAGGATTGATTTTTTATTGAAGAGCCACTGAACGCAGGTTGGAGTGAAGGTGCCAGTGGTTGCTCTTTTATGTACTCAGCTTCTTTGTACTTAAGCCATCCAGGTTTGTCAGACTAAGAGCTCATTTGTCTATTCAAGTCTCTCAGGATATTTCCATCGTTGTATATTAAACAGCACCTAGTGATGTTCTCGGCTACATGAATGCATTGTCTATGCTCTTTTAGACCTGACCCTGGTGTGCTTTGCTGACTTTCAAATAATTCCTGGGCACAGTTCAGGAGTTGGCATGATAGAGAGTTCATTGCTAGAAGGCAATTTATATGTGGTCTTCTGTGTTGGTGCATGAGAAGGCTTAACTTTGTGAAGGTAGGACATTCCCTGTCAGTTGGCCTCACTACCAGAAAACAGCACTGGCACATTTAGTTCACTGGAGTTGATATGGCTTCAGGGGGCTTAAGCACACTATTTTGTGAATTCTGAATTATATGAATGTGTGCCGGGCTCACCTCAACCAAGGTAGCTGAGACACAAGTGCTTCAGTAGAACTTTTATGGCTCATACTCTTGGAGTTGAATGCTGAAATGTAGGTACTCTTTGGATCCTTTTTTTATTTCTGATGTTGCATTTAATGGTATCACCACAGTCACAGAACAAGAATTAGTTTGAAGACCATCTCTCCTTATTTTTTGCCTGATATCATTACCACCCTTTCATTTCTTTTTTTTTCTATATGAGCAGAAATGCATTCTTGTGTGTGTACCTCTTCTTTCTCTCACAGGAAAATTCCCCTATTGTTCTCCTGCATGCTGGGATCATGGTTCATAATAAGAATTTGCTCTGTCAGCTAGCAGAAGAAATGTCGGTCTCTTTTTACTCTCCTCCCATATACACTTCTAGTACTGACAGAAATACCTTTACTTGCCCCTCTGGAAGAGGCCAGCTGCCTAGACTGGAGGCAGTCCTGTAACAGCCAAACATCAAAGAGTTCAACTGGTACATAACAAAACATGGCCCAGGATGTGCTCCTGAATGCTGTGGAGAACCTGCAACACTTGAGAAGTGTGTATCTAGGTCCACAAAATGGCATTAAAAATATGAAAAAAAATCCATCTCCTTCCTGAATATCTCCGGTCCTTTTGTGCCTGTCTGAGTAAAGTAAGAATTTACTCTTTGATTTCTTTTGTTAGTGCTGCAAAGTCATGCAGCTTGCAAAGATGAGAAAGGTTCCTCCTTTCTGAGTTGGACTTTACAACAGTTAAGCAGTGTTTTATTGTTGTGATATATGAGACAGTAGGAACACAGCTTGATTTTCAAATTCCAAGCAAGTTTGCAGTGCTAGCAATTAGGAAAAAGATATTTGTACATGTAAACTGCAAGTCTTATCTGGAAATCACTGTGAGATAATAATCTTGGGACCTTATGACGTTATTGTACCAAGACACAAATGAAGTATAACAGTAGTTTAAGGACCTCGTTGTGTGAAAATTTGCACAAATCTGGTAATAGATCAGCTGGTCTGTTTTTAAAGGAGGGAAGGAAGACTATTTATTTCCCCCAAAAGGAACTGCTACAAAGCTATTTTCCTTATCAGAAGAACACCTTTTTCCTGAATGTTATCTCTGACATTTGTTCTGTCTAACCTAATGAGGGCAGGTGGAACACCATGGGAATGAGTTATTGTTGATTTGATATAATTTTAACTTTTGTTTCAAGCCTGCACATTTGAGCCTGCATTTTGCTTACTGGTGACCTTGGGCAATGGTCAATAAGAAGGAAAAAAAAATAGTACTTCTTTTTACTGCTATGTTGTTAGGTGGCTCAAAGTCTTGTCTAGAGAGCATGACAGAGTTTCTTTATATTTTTAATTCTGTGATGAGCAGGGAGTGTTGCCTTATCTCCCCACATACAACGGTAGGGAGCATTCATGATTTAGATTTATCCCTGAATGTTTGATTTAGACCTCTTACACATCAGAGAACACACAGTGGTCTTCCTGGCTAAGGGGCCCTGCTGCACTGGCACGGTGAAGCAGCACACTCTGGCCCTGACTGCTGCCCCTACTACTCAATGGAGCTGAGAGTCCACTGGGTGCTGCCCGCCCTGCCAGCCAGACACAAGCTGACCTTTCTACATGAGGGAAGGTTCGAGGAATACCCTCCAAAATGATCTTTAGACATAATCAAGCCCAGAAGATGGGCTTTCCTCTGCCAGACATAAGGGGCTATGCAAACCTGTTACTCCACTGGTGTCAGTGGTATTGACACAGGGGTTTGATCCTCCTCAGAGTGGGTGCAGAACTGCACACATAACAAAAACCAGTGGTTGGGACAGAAGCTTGTGCATCCTTAGTTATGCCCATGCTCCTCCCGTGGCCAGCTTGTGTTAATTTGCTGTGATGGCCCTAAACAAAGAAGTATGGGGGAGACCCAAGGGTTACAAATGATCACCATGGAAAGTGAAGCCATTAAAAGTAAAAATTTAACCTTATCTGTGCCCAGGTGCAGCCACTTCCCATTCTGGCATGAACCTAAAGGTGTGTTAAAGTCTGGATCAGACAGAATACAAGATTGCAGAGTGTCAAGTCTCAGGGAATACTTAAGCAGTCTCCTGAACCTTAAATGTCTGAACAACCATGGTCTGTTTACAGTCCCTAATGCTTTACATGGTACTGCAATACCAAACCCAGGATGAAGTTGAATTCCCAGTGCTGCTATGCTGCCAGGATCAGGGGGCAGCTTCTATCACAAGCTTCTTCCCACTTTAGCATAGCCTGCCAGAAAAATGAACATTCTTTGGAATTCCATGAGGAACTGGGTTCTTCTAAAAAGTATTTTATCTTCTTCATCATACTTGGCTACAGGGAAAATGAGGAGAGTCATACAAAGATAAAAAGAAATTTAAATATAGAACTAAATGTAGTTTTCTCTGGTGTAATCTATCCTGTTTTCTGGCCAAATATATTTGATTCCCAGCTATTACGTCATCTTACTTATGCAGCCCAGCCATAGTGGAGTAAAGGTGATTCCAAAAAGCTCTTCTGAGTCTGGACCTGAGACTCATAACCTCCAGAGCACCATCAGTCTCTGCTCCAGAATGACCCTTTCTAGAGAGCTAAGATAATCAGCAGTAATTAAAGTAAGATAGCTTTCCTTAAACAAGTCAGTAAGGATCTGGCTCAGAACACACTCCTAAAAATGCCTTTGTCTATCACCAAGCAGATTCTTCTCCAATTGCTTTCAGAAACCCACACATGCATTGACTGTCTGCACCAGTTTCTGAAGCAGCATTTGTCCCACATCGCCAGTTTCAGCCACACATTTCTGCCCACATGCTGCCTATTCCCTTGGTTATTTTTCAGACAGATCTGTTCCCCCAGCTGCTTTGCTGTGCAGCCATACAAATATCTGGGCTTGCATAGCAGTGGAGACATCATGATATTGCTTAAGCTGGCATTGCCATCTAAGAAACAGCAGCCTTGGTGTAGTGTCCTTTGGGTCCTGTCCCTTCCTAAAGCTTCCACATGATTTCTTCTGGCCTTGCTTTCTGGGTGAGAAGGAGAAGGGAGAGAAGAGGGTCAATTAGTACTGATGTCTCTGAAACAAGATTTTTTTCCTAAAAAGCAGCTTATTCAATATTTGATGTGTCATTCAATCACAAGCTATATAGTTGATTACAAATACCTGCAGTCTTACTGCTTCTCAGAAGAAGAGTTTAACTCATTTCTCCACTTAGCTACAGATTGCTGAAGGTTTGGAGAAACTGGGGCATACCTCATGAATATAAAAATGTTGCCAGCATTTTTCATGTTCTCCACACCCTAAATGTTCACCTTGTGGTGTACATACCATATTGCTTCCCGGAGCACCAAGACTAGGGTTCTTTTGCAGTCTGCAAAACTAGTTAAAAGCTTAAAAGCAAGGGGTCTGAGAGAGTATATTCCTGCTAAAGCTCTGCTGGTCAGTAGTGTCTGCAGACTAATTTATCCTCATGCCTTGATCAAGTGACTCATGCCATAATGATCTCACACTTTCCCATTCAATCTCAGAATATTTTAATGATTGGAAATTTCTGGCTCTGGCTGTGCTTTATACCTTGTGTCATCTCTCAGACTTGAGGAAATTTCTTAGCAAGAGTTTCCACCTTTCAGTGGAGCTAACTAAAGGAGTCTCCAAGCTGTACAATTCTTCATCATCATCTCCCAGAGTGAACCCACTCGAGAAGAACAAGATAAATCAAACAGCATAGGCAAGGACATAATGCAGACAATTCACAATAATAAAGTAGCTGTATTAGTCTCAAAACACCAATTCAAAGGAGCACAGGATTAAGCAAATACTGTATATGCCAGTTCATCTGCTGAACCAAGTATCAGAAGGGGAAAAGATAGTAGGCACCTGGGACTGTGTGCTGAAATACATTTGGAAAAAGAAAATTGTTTCAGAAAGCTATGAAAACAAAAATCTGGGTGCTTGAAAGTCTGAAAACAGGAGAGGGAAGGAAGAATGATATCATTTCATAGAACTCAGAGATTTGATTTTTTCATTTACCATTTTTAGGAGTGGGGAGGGTTGTGGAACTTAATATTGTCTACTCTGGAGTCTAGTTCAGACTCAGATAAGAATTGCCATTTAACTAAAGGAAACACAAATGTTGCAATTATTAAGCAGAGAATAAGCTGAACAGGTTTTTCAAACATGCTTGGGTGCTGTAAGTAAGTACATGTAAAGTTTGGACTTGGACACAGTCACAAGATTCCAGTAGTCTGTGCAGATATGGTGTATTAGCATATACCAACCCATTTCAACCACTGAAAAGATGTGTTTATTTCTCTTCATCAAGACTGGTTAAATATTGGAAGTTACAGATTTTCTCTCATCATTTAAATTACTATAAAAAATGTAATTGAATTGTTACTAATTTAATTGATAATAATTGCACTTAACAATTTGTGCCATAAAAGATGGGGAAGTCAGGAGGCATATGAACAGAAGTTTAGCTTCGTAATAAAAGGCTTCCCATATGAGGTGACACAGAAGAGCTGCAAATACTGTCCCATCTTTAGAGACATGAAAAAATCTGGTTTCAATGCAGAAAAAAAAATTAAAAAAAAAAAAAAAAAATTATGTGTCCTTTCTTTTGATGTTGAATAGGACAATATTCTGTAATGCAATTGTAAAAATTAGACAGGTCCCTTAAAAGTGCAGTAAAAAGTAGTAATTATTTAGCTAGTTTACTTTTCAGTTTTTATAGTATCAGACCACCTCAAAATTGCTCATAAAAGCATTGTTGATTCATAGATAGATGGTTTTAAAGGACAAAGGCATCAGCAGAGAATCCAGTCAGACTTTGTGTATATCATAGGCTGTTATATTTTACTGAATTACTGCCAAACTGAGCCCAGTGGCTTCCATTTCACTGAGACATAACTGGTGTTTGGCAAGAGCAGGAAGTATCCTCACAGTACCCATTTCAAATTATGGAATTATTAGTTTCCTTATTATATAGATGCGACATAGAGTAGTTCAGGGAACCATTGGAAGGTCTTTCTGGATGCTGCATGCTCTACCAGGAGGCTATTTTCTCAGGAAAGAAAAAAAAAAAGGAAAACACCACAGGAATTTTAAGGTCTCAGTAACTCCTTCCCTATAAAAATGACTTCTCCTGACAGTAGTGGTGATAATGAGAATTTGATGATTGTTCTATGACTTGTATGATTTTTTAAGTCCTGGCTGGAACACATTAAAAAGCTGTTT
Organism: Megaceryle maxima; assembly: GCA_024605025.1. NCBI lineage: Eukaryota > Metazoa > Chordata > Aves > Coraciiformes > Cerylidae > Megaceryle > Megaceryle maxima. The sequence goes on from JANHGN010002741.1 coordinate 28,671, forward strand.
TGAAGATAGAGGCTACATTACTATGATCACACTAGCAGAAAACTTCAAAATCTGTCCTTGCTCTCTAAAAGCACTGAACTGCCTGAAGAAAATGGATGTGTTAGCATAGGCAAAGTTACCCAAACTCTATGCCAGAAGTAAAATCCACATTGCCTTGCTGACATAAGAAGATGTAAATTTTAAATATTTTTTTTAATAAATAAAATATAAAAGGCCAAATCATAATTGTTATTGTGGTCAGTGTTTCCAGAGACAGACAGTGTGTCTTGTCAACTTCCTGGGACATTGTGGCCACTCTGGAAATAATATCTGCCCTGTTCCCAGCAGCACCAGGACTACTACATCTGCAAGCGATCACAGATTTCAGCTTCCCAATCCAGCAGTGTAGGTCTGTCCAATTAGTTCTGTTCCTCTTCACCACAGAAAACAAATAGAATATCCCAGTCACCAGACCTATAGCTATTAGGTAGACAATGTTCTTGGCATCAGCCTCTCTAGTGACATTTCCACTAGTAAGCCAAACAGAACAGCACTGAGATAAGGACTGGCATATTAATAACCACCCAGGTGAGCAGCTGGCACATTTCTCAGACAATTTATCCCATGCCAGTTCACTTTCTCCCAGAATGTACCTTGGTACTGTTCTCAGAGCAGCCTGGGCAAGGGAAGTTTTCCAGCAAGAAGAGCTACCCTCCACTGGCAGTAGGCAGAGTTCAGCTGTGTGCACACAAACACAGCTCTGTCACAGGCCCTGAAGGCTGCACAATGGACCTCACCCATTTTATTTGGGGGCATAAATGTACCCATAAGTCTGTGGTTCCACACCCATTACTAATGGATCCTCATGTGCTGGATCACCAGGCCATATAAACTTAGCCTGGATCAGGTGGGAGCAAAATTACATTTCTGTTACATTCACAGAACATATGCAGTAGAATTTAGACTGATTTTGTTTTGTGCTGGACAGTACCTGATGGGATGCTATAATGGTACTGGCAGATGATTCCTTGTATGTCATGAAGCATGCTGATATAAGCATAATCTGTCAAATATTTTTGAAAAAAAATTTGAAGTGATCAAATTAACTTCTACAAGCACAGCTCTCTGCATCACTGGTACCCAGGAGTTTTAAGACCAGGGTTGCTTTGCTGCTGAAGCACAACCTTAGTTGCACAGTTAACAGCTTTGAGAGCAGTGATGCAGTGCAGTCAGTAACAGTGATACACGCAGAGAAGACCTTTTTCAATATTGCTATTATTGAGAACTTCAAATGAATGGATGCATTTGAAAGACTGCCCAGAAAATACATTTCCTTTTCAGCTGGCAGCTCAGTTATTTATCTAAGTAGTCTGTGGATTAAGTAATTTGACAGTCATTGAAAGGTGTCTTTTTGTGAAACAATTGTGTGTTATTGCTCTCTCCTTTTTCCATTTCACCTGTGCAACTAACCCAGAAATTCAACACAGACGTATCAAAACACACACTGAGACCAGACAGCAGCTACACCAAGTAGTGTGCAATGATGATGGTGTATCTCAAGAACTGCCACAAGATGGTCTTGTAAAAGACTGGGGAGGGACAAACAGAAGCAGGGAAAGGGTTAAGGAGATTGTTTCTTCCTATTTGCTTTTTAGTTCACTTCTTTACATACTTGGGGAAAGAAGGAGCACAGATCTTAGTCATTTCATGTCACGGAAGATTAGTGCAGGGAAAGTCTAGTTGAGGTACAGCATCATAAGTTATAAGGCAGTTGAATGATCCAGAATCTAATTTATTAAGATAACAGTTTAGGCAATCTGATTTTTCTACATGCATAGCAACTGTTGATTTGGTTGGTACTTCTCCACCTTTCTGTCTATGCTATGCTGCAATGTGGGGTGGGAGGGAAAAGGGTGTCCCCGCCTGGCCACAGCTGCCAAACATGCCACATTATGGCACTCTTCTCTCTCAGGGGCCACGTTAAATGTGTTTTCCTAGAGACTACCTCCGCAGCACCAACTGACCATGGAGCACTTGTGTGAGTGGGTGGTGTAAGGTGGTGCCATTGCTGTATGTGATGCCCCCACGCTGCTGCGAGATGCAGTTGTTCTGAGAAGCGGGGGCCGCGTGTGCTGGTGTGTTACAACCCCTCCTGCCCGTCAGATCCACCCACCTTAAATCCCGTCTCTGTTTTTTGTATAGATCCTGACAGAGCAGCTCAAGTACACTGTGTACAGTCAAAGTATTGATTTTGCTGTACCTGAATAGAATTCTTAACAGAAAAACAAACCTAATGTTGGTGTTTCATTTTTTTCTCTTTTGACTTTTGTGCGTGGGTTTCTGTACTCATTACATTTGATCCATGTAAAGTACAGAGTTAGGGTTTGATTTTTTAAGATGAGTATGACCCAGGCTCTGATCTATGCAGGTACAATTTCAGAACCAGTAAATAATTTTGCCCATGTTTTATTGCCTGTACTTAATTGAAGTACAAAGTAACATTTTCTTTCTTACCTACAAATCAGAGAATCAGATGGTCAGTTGTTACATTTTTCTGGAGCAATTGTCAGGAACCATACCCTACTACATCAGCATTACCAAAAATATTCAAAATGTAGCTTATCTGCAATTCACTGGGCCAAGGGACAACTAGCCTGTATCCTTATTTATTTTGAGGATGTTGCTGTGAATTAAATTTATTAAAACATTGTTTTAATAATAGGTATAGTAAACATTAGTTTTATGTCATGGTTTAACCCCAATTGGCAATTAAGCACAATGCAGCTGCTCACTCATTCCTCACCCCCCTCCTGTGGGATGCAGAGGAGAATCAGAAAAAAAAAGAAGTAAAACTCATGTGTTGAGATAAGAACAGTTAAATAATAATAATAATATACTTTTAATGAGAGGGGACATAACAAAAAGAAAGAGAAATACAACCCAAGACAGAGAAGTGATGTACAGTGCAATTGCTCATCACCCACTGACTGATGCCCAGCCAGTCGCCAAGCAGTGATCTGCCCCTCCAAGTCAGCTCACCCCAGTTTATATATTGAGCATGACATCCTATGGTATGGAATATCCCTTTGGTTAGTTTGGGCCAGCTGTCAAGGCTGTGGTCCTTCCCAGGGTGCTCCCTTCTTATGCACCTCCTCAGTGGCAGAGCATGAGAAACTGAAAATCTCTTGACTTAGGATAAGCACCACTTAGCAACTAGAACATCAGTGTGTTATCAAAATTATTCTCATACCAACTCCAAAACACAGCACTGTAGCAGCTACAAGAAAGAAAATGAACTCTATCCCAGCTGAAACCAGGACATTGTGTTACTAACTATATTGTTATGAAAAGAGTTTAAGCATTATTAACATACACTATCAATACTTAAAAACATCGTTGCCCGATGCTGATAATGCAGCTTCACTAGTGGATGATCTATGACTGCAAGCATTAAATGCACTCTACTTTAAAGTCATTAATCCCTACTTTCTTTGAACATGTTTAATTAAAAAGTTTCCTTTTGCAGTAATTGCTGTATTTATATAACCCTGAAATGGTATTCTATTGAGGCACAAGGTCTTTTATATAAACATCCATCTGTCCACAACACAACAGTGCTGGGACAAGTTTTGTGGATTGGGTGAGAACTGGAGAGATTACAGAAGAGTCTGTGTCCCTGTAAGAACTGTGAACTTTTGTCCTCTGTGTAACAGCTCTGGAGGATTTTTGCTTTCACAATTTTGGTACCAAGCAAGGGAATTGCAGAGTCAACAGGGAGAAAATCATGAAACAATGGGTTTAATGTCTAGTGGAGCTGCTTTATTGGTTTATAAAGAAAAGCTCCTTCCTTATTCCTTTATTCCTAAGACAACCTGCATCTGCTTCTTACATTGTGCCTTTCTATTTGAACACAGAATTAAGCAAATCTCAATTGCATATATAAAAATGCATATATATATATATGCTTCAGGCTAAGAGATATCACTAATAAAATAGAAAATATGTTGATACTAATAAGGTTGGCACTCAAAAAGTATTAAATAAATGCATGGAAGTTTGTCAGCTTATTAATCATTCCATTAAAAGTGGTGGTTTTACTTCCATTGCTTGAACATCTAACCACAGTTCATTGGCTAAAGGCCAAGCTAGCTTTTGCATTGGCACATTACCATGCAGTGTAGTTCTGTATTTCTCTTCCATTTATTAATGCTGCAGACTTCCTACAATTCAGGCTAAAAATAGAACTGGTTATGTGAAAAACACTGCATTTGTGCTTGAGCTGCAGTATAGAAACAAGAGGATTTTATATCACAGGGGAAGAGATTCATGACACAGAAGAGCTAGCTGCTTATACTCTGGAAAAAGCTTTCTTTTTTCATGGTTGTAAATAAGATTAGAGTTGCTGTGTACACGTTAGTCTGAAGGATGAATCATAGTTGTGGTATTGCCTCAGTTTGTATGAATCTTCATGTGTATCTATTGTATGAAGCAAAGCTGATTTCTTGTACAAGGAAACCTGAAAATAGTGCAATCACATACAAAAGTCAATTTGTAACTCAAAGGCAAAGCTGATATTTTGTTTTTCAGTGTAAAGGGTGTTTTCATCTGTGGCACATATTTGGAAGTATCCTCAAAAAAATTATATACCAAACTAAAACGCCAATCACATCACTAAATTTTTAGACTTGTATTTTGGCCAAGCATAGCCTCTCCTATTGTTCTGCTTTCAGTAGCTTTAAGGCAACATTTGCTGTCTCCAGACCACTTCACCCTGAAAACATTCCTAAACTTATTTCCAAGTTGTAATACAACTGCACTCTAAAAACTGTCAGCATTCAAATGCAGTCCCTACACTCTTGATCTTTTTTATAATGCTGTGATTTGTTTTGGATCAGCAGTAGTTTGAACAAGACAAACAACATACTGGATTCCATCTGAACCTAAGGGAGCTGCCAGGGACACAGGTGAAGAGTGATAGTGGATGCATTTCATAGTCAAAATGAAAAGCAGCAAAACTGATAAGGTCTCATTGTTGCACAAATAGAAAAAGCTAACAGTTTGCATATCAGAAATATCACGTGTTAGGATTTGACTCAGAACTGCTGAATAGTAGCTTGTTTGCCTTTGGAGAAATAGAGAGGAAGGAAATGTCATGCAGCAACATCACACATGATAGTGATGGGAGATGGCAAACAGGGAAATAGACCTTTCCGATGCTGTTTCCTACAGATACTGTTCAGACTGGCTGTGATGGTGGATTATTAAGGAATTCTGATTATTAAATATCTGCACTTGTCAAAGAATATGAGAAGAACAAACCTCTTTTGAAATGCACAAAAGTCTCCAAAGCCACACTTGTTTTGTCCTTAACTCGTTACTGTGTAAGAAATAAAATTGGTGATTGTGTTAGGAAAAGAGGCAATAACAATGAAATAAGAATAAATTTTAAGCTGTATCATTTTTGAACTACCTAGAGAAAATGAAATTAAGAAAGCTTTCAAATGGCATGTGCTTTGCACCAGGCCACCAAAACAGTGAAGTAAAATAACAGCAATTAGGTTTCTGTGTCACACAGAATCACAGAATGTTCAGAGTTGGAAGGGACCTCAAAAAACCATCAAGTCCAAGACCTCTGCCAGAGCAGGTTCACCTAGATCAGGTCACACAGGAACATGTCCATGTGGGTTTTGAATGTCTCCAGAGAAAGAGACTCCACAACCTCCCTGGGCAGCCTGTTCCAGTGCTCTGTCATCCTCACCATGAAAAAGTTTCTCCTTATGCTTACATGGAACCTCCTGTGTTTCAGCTTGCACCCATTGTCCCTTGTGTTGATTCATAACTGGTAACTGCATGAAACGAAAAGAGAGAGTAGTTCACAGGCAAGGCTCAATTAAAAAATATTTGGTCCAAAGTGCTTAGTGCATCTTTTTAATTACTATAAATGAGCCTTTGCCTCCACATGAAGGTGGAACTCCATTCAAATCCAGCATAGGCTAAAATCAATGAATCTGTTCTGATTTACATTAGAATTTAATTTTGTCCTGACAAGCTCTCTCATACTCAGTGCAATACCAGCTGCAGGATAAAGGATCATATCGTGCAGCCAACATGATGCACTTTGCAATATAATTTAACATTAATGTTAAATTAAATTACAAAGATAAATTTTATGGTCCCTCTTAAAATCATTTAAGAGTTTAATTCTCGTCTGAGATGCATAAGACACAAATCTTGCCTATTGATCATTGTATGTACAGATATTTGTGAGAGAAGAACCACACAAGCTGCATGAGACTTTTCATTATAATACAGGCTTGTGGATTTGATGAATTGATCCTTTTCCACAGTTAGTATCTTTGCTCAAGAGAAGGCTCAAGCAGGTAAACCTTATTTCAGACAACACCAAACAATCTATAATCTTTTGATGAGGCCAGTTTGCACCAGGAGCTCCAAAATGAAAAGGTAGATGGTGAATTATTCAGATTCTGGGTTTTCACATCCTTCAGAACTAAGCCCATCAGGAGGAAGATGAGACTTCTCCTTCAAGTCCTTTTGTTTTCACTAGCTGAAAATACATACTGCAACTGGGTGCAGTTTGCCTCTGCCATTGGGACAACATGCCTGCTTTGTCATCAGGGAAAAAAAGGAAAGGAACCAGAAAAACTTCACTGGGGTGTAGGAAGTAGGAAGAGGCATGAGTCCAACTGTTGTGAACAATATTAAAAGTTCATAAGACTTTTGTGATGCTGTTGAAGGAAGGCTTTTTCAAAACACCCCCCCACTGTACAACAGGAAGATGAGCATACTGAAAGGGTATTCTTTTAACAGCTGGGTAAGAGCGAATAACTTAAAGTTGCAAAGTTCTTGCAGAGAGTCAAAAATATAAATCTACTAAAAACAGTATTAAAACTTCAAAGAGAGAAAGAAAAATGCAAACAGTAGAGCTCCTTTCTAAATCCCTAAACTATAGATCTAAAAAGAAAGATTAAGCAAAATCACAAGGAAAGTAAAAAGAGCTACTTTTTCAAAAAGTCTGAGGGGAGAGGGTTATCAAATAGGTACAGCAATGACTGAGAGACCTAAACCATTTTTTTTAATGCTTAAGAGTATTGTGAAACAGAATTCTTTCCAGCATGTGCTGTAATGCTGAGTGTACTACCAAAGTGAGGCAGTATGCTCATCTGATAACTAAACTTGTCTCCACAAATGCAACTGTAAGAAGAGTGCTTCCCCTCAGATGGGGAAAGGAGAGCACATCTGTCCAGTTCAGCATTCAGTACACCACATCTTGGAGGTGCTTCACACCATTCATTACATATAAATTGAAAATGCTATTAAGACTGCTCATGTCCAGCATGAGAAATACTTAATTTGGTACAATGTGAATGCTAAGGAGGCACTCAGTTGAGGTTCTACTCAGAGGATAGTGTGCTCAGCTGTCTGCAAAGCATTTCAGAAGCAGTTCTGTAAGAAGAAGGATGTTTACAGGAATGCTTTTCTGGTTACAGAACCATTGAACGCCGAACCCTTTCACTAGGGCACACTGCAGGGAGTGAGGAACCTGCAGGCCTAGGTAGAATGCAGCAAAACCTCTTTTGAATTCTAAAGGAGATTGGGTTCCTTGCTGACCAGGCACATGGTTTTTATGCTTTCACTGACGCCACCACATGAAAGGGCAGAATTAATGGTGAGTGCTAGCACAGTTTCCATAATCACCTGTATTGTTCCAGAGTGCATGGAGGAGAGGGCACTAGTGGAAGCTGTTAGGTAGCTGATATATTTAAAAAAAAAAAAATAAAAAAATGAAGGAATGAGAAAAAGAAATTAAATTGGAGTCCAACATATTACCAAGAACTAGCTGCATTGCTGGTGAGTGGTGTGCTGTGTTAAGAGGTGTTTCTTTCTGAGTCCTACCCACTCATACTATTTGCCTGGAAAAATACTTTTTAAGTTTAGCCTTACCTGAAATGAATGCTGCTTCTTTCCATTCTCACTGTTACTCGGAACTGAAATGGCTGCAGATACAGAGCAGTGTAAAAACATGATGAGCTATGTAGCTTGGGAGCAATTGAGCAGCTGAATACTGCATTATTGAGAAATTGTTTGCTACCTCTGGGTGTTAGTGAGAAACTGGAGAGTCCTAGACTGGCATTCAGGGCAGAGCATAGGATGAATAAACATTATGGAGTGCTGAGTACTAAGTGAATCCAGCATGAAGCTTCAGTAGTTGCATGTCATCCCACTGCATCTTGCAGGGTTGGCAACACACAGGAAAGAAATAGTGAATTCCAGGAGCCTTGTGGCAGAATTGATCTTATATTGTTTCTGAAATAACCAAATTATCAATTAAATGAAAGACATTTTGCTTAATGTGTGGCAGGTGATCTGCATAGCAAAACAGACGTATTTTCAACTGACAACGTGTGAGAACCATTTAAATATATATCAGTAATCCTCAAGGGACTTGTAGATAGCTACATGAAATTGTTGGCTTTTTTATGTGCATACCTTACTGTTGTCAAATTACTCCCAGCTTAGCATTTTCCCTCTTATCTAGTTGAGATAGGAATCTCTTCAGAACAAGGGGTTCAGTAGTTTGTAAAATATCCACGTATATCTCTGGCATTGTATAAATAATAAATAACAAGCCGTAGATGCTAATGATCATCCATCTTGCAAGTGTTAAGCCAAAAATTCCAGTTCCTGGTTTCTCGGGTGCTTGCAAGTATAAATATTTCTTGACTCAGCATTGTGAGTAGTCACAAAACATGAAATCTTCTCCAATGCAGTGATGGCTATTAAGTATATCCCAGACCCAGTAAATCCCAGATTATGGAATTTGGCCCAGAATCTGCTCTTGCTGTGGTATTGTGCTGCAGAAAGAGCTTCTGTATTTTTTTTAAAGCTAACACAAAATATCCACTCCATATAGTTTTGGAGACATAATTAAAATATGAGCCAAGTTCAAGCTAGCACAGCACTGTCTTGCTGTGCCCTGAACTAGTCTAAAACAATTTCTCTGAGAGGTGTGACCACATTTATCTCGATGAGATTAAGTCAAAGCCTAAAGAAAGAAATTTCAGTAACAGTTTTAAAACCTCTTCATTACTATCTGTTTAAAGCAAATGTATTTAATTTAGGAGTAAACACAATAAATGTGTCTATACCATATTTCCAAGCAGTTTCCCTCCTCCTTCTGGATATCAAAAGCTCATTTTGTTCCCTACCTATGTAGCAAAACCAAGGACTTCAATCTGCTTATACACTGCCAATTTAGAAATCTTTGGCATAGGAGGAGTTGGAAATACAGAGAGAACAGTAGTCACGGTAAACAAGTCAGGGATTACTCTATGGTATTGGACTACTTAAGCTACTGGGGTTAAGAGCTGACTTTTCATTCTATCCCAAATATCATCTAAGGTTTCACTAAAATAAATGAGCCTGTGCAGACTGAATTTTGATAGCCAGGTTAAAATAACCCTTTTTATAATTTAAATCAACGTGTTGAATTTACTGACTGTTACACGAAGTACTGAAAAATTTCAAAACTGATTGTTTATTTATGCCATGTATATCATTACATGGGATGTACAATGAACATTTCTCATTAGTGTCCACATCTCAGCAGGACTGTACAGTGGTTCATCAAAAAGCAAAAGCAGATAGCAGACTAGTATGTTGAGGGATGGGAATCTCAAAACCACTCATTTTGGCTTAAAGTTTATCATGCAGGGAAGGAGCATGGATGTAGTTGATACACTGAAACACCCTGATGGAAGAGACTTATATTTGACTTGACATACTGGGCAAGAGCTTAGAACAAAGCAAAAGCAATCCCCTCCAGAAAAACAAGCATGTTAAGAATGGCCTCATTTCTTTTGGTTCTTAAAAATCCTAAAACATTTCTCATTTATATCTCCATGTTTTTAATGGAAAACAAAGATGGTTTTTAAGATGAAAATGTTCTGTATTCACATGTGATTCTTAAAAAACACAGCTATTTTCAGCAGTGAATTGCAAGCCGGCCAGTGAAAGAAGCAGCAATATGTTCCTAGGAAATTTTCATTCCTCCCTCTGTTCTGCAGAGGAATGATACATTAATTTGGAAAAACAAGCACGAGCGGAAAAAATTAAACTCAGCAATTTCCCTATTTCTAACACCAAAGAATGAACTGTATTGAGGACAGTGGCAAAACATTACTGTTGCAGTGTCAGGCCACTGGGAGTTGTGCAGGGCTTTGACAACACTCTTGGAAGTCAGACTTTTGGGTATAGCTCTTCCACAGGGGAAGAAAAAATATCCATAATGTGTCTCCTTCCTCATCATAGATGTATCAGTAACATATCACGGACATCTGGAAATACATATCTGTGGATGTCAATACAACAATGTGCAGAGACATTTCAGTTCTTTTCCTGTCCCGCTTGAAGTCAATGGGACCTTTTGCAGGGAAATGCATTGGGACCAGAATGTCACCAGCAGCATTAAATGGAGCCATTTTCTATAGAGCACATATAGGGCACAAGGAGGGAGGACTGCATTTCAGAATAGAAATAAAATGTCATTGTGTTCAGATTTGTTAAGGTAATAACTCAGTCTTTGTGGAGGATAAAAAATGAGCTCTAAAAGAAAGCACCGAACCGCTTCAAGGCTGCACAGTGTATTCCAGGTATAACTTTACTGTCAACATCCTACCTGAATGTGAGAAAGGGGGTAATACGCCCACTCAAATGGTTTTTGTCACTCTTAGGAAGGGCTGTAAATCGCTGTGGGCTCTGACTATGCAACAGTTCCTATAGTTTTCAAGGGATCAATACAGGATTAAAACAGCAGTTTCAAGCCTCAAAATGAAACTTCAGTAAAACTTCAGGGAACACTCTTATCACTGTCAGGATTCTTGATGGTTTCATTCAAAAAAAAAAAACAAAAAAACAAAAAAAAAAAAACAAAAAAAACCCCAAAAAAGTTACCGTAGAATGGTTTGGATTTGAAGGGACTTTAAAGATCATCTAGTTGCAACCCTCCTGCCATGACTGGACACCTTGCACTAGATCAGGTTGCTACATTATATACTAATATTTTTAAGGTCTTCTGCATGAAAATTTTAGATGATTCAATTTTTTAGATTGTGGATAGTGAAACTTTTGCTTGTACAGACCAACCATAGGATGATACTGTTCTCAAAACTTGGTTCTTTTGGTAGTCTTTGGCACTCATTGGCTGCCCAGCACTTATTAACCAGATGTTTCGTGCTTTAAAGAAACTGGCTGATGGTTATGTCAGTCTCACCACCTAAGTATTGAACGATTCGAGTCCCACTGAATCCTCTTTAAAATGCAAAAGGCATTGAAAGACGGAAAGGCTGCAGTTCTTTTGTGCTCCTGGCACGTAAGCTGGGAAAGGCTGTTAGCTGGGCCAGCTCTGCCACCTGCAGCTCAGAGCCGGCAGGACCACAACGGCTGCACCAACAGCATAACAAGCCTTCACTACTGGAAATGTGAAAAAATTCATAGACACAAGAGATTTCACTGAAGAGTTTAATTGCTAATTAAAGTATCGATAGAATACATAAGCTTACGGTATACAAAAGTAAGGTAAAAGAGCTTTCACATTGGTCTTTCTGCTAATCTTCCCTGTTGTCAGAGTGAATGTCTGTTCTCAGAATAGACTAGAAACCCAGTGTTAGAATAAGAACCATAAGGCTAAAACCATTCTTGGTGTGACTGGAGTGATCTCAGAGCTGAATCTAACCCCTTACCTATGAAGGCTGATTTTGGCTCTGCTGATAACTGAAGTATTACAGGAAATTACATGTGGATCCATATTCTCAAAACCCTCTAACTCCTGTCTGCAGTACCTCCTATATCTCCTCATATAACTCTCCTCTTGTTTTTTGAAACCTATAAATGCTAGTCTTCTCTAAAAAAAAAAAAAAAAAGTCATTAAAAAAGTAAATCACATCTTTCCAGATGTGTTTTACTAACACACAAAAAAATGAGCTTTATTATGTTCCTTACTTTCACTTCCTTGAGCCTCAAGGGTATAACTTTACCATTTTCTCAAGCTGGATCCGAGCCCTGTAATTGATGAATTGTCCATAGGATCCATATGGAACTCTAGCAAAATCACTGACACTCTATATAGCACCAAAGTGCGTGCATGTGTTCCAGTGTGTGTCAAGTGTCCACACGTATCAACTTCTCATGCCAGTGACTTCTCTCACCATAAAGCGCTGTGGTTGTCTCTGGAGCTAGATCCAACTCTCAGCTACTCACTGTGAAACAGCAATGGTTCTGTAGTAATGGTCAGATATCATTGTGACATGAGTGGAAAGTAATTCTAATAAAATAAATTCTAATTGAGTTACTAAACATCACATGGAGTTCTTTGGGTATGTTTTAGTACTTCAGAGAGAAAGTATATTATCTATTATGACACACATTCTTCCAAAAGTATTTTAAAAACTAAAAGAAGCATAATTTTTCTTTTTCATTCAATTGCCCACACACTAACACTTTCTAGTGCCTGAAACTTCCACATGGAGCCTTGTGTCCTTCTAGGACAGCAAGAGCAATCAGATGGATCAGATCCAGGATAACCTAGGGCATTTCAGCTGGCACTAGACACCTATGTGTGGGCAAATGAGTCACACTTTTTGTGTTGCCTAAACGTGGAGCTTGGAAATGTCTAACTATGTCTTGTCAAGCATTGACATTAAAGGCTCTGGGTCCCTAGAAATGTAGAAATTATTTCTGTGATCATACACTGTCACTGCACTAAAGTCTCTAAGTGTTTAGGGTATTTTCCTTGGTGACTGATGCTCAGCTGTGCAGAAAATGCTTGTAAAAGAGATAAGTTTTGTTGGTGTTCCAAATGTTATTATTATAGTACTACAGTAAAGATTTTAATATTTAATATTATCCAATGCTTGAAAAAAATGTAAAAACAGGTGTTTTGAAAAATAATCTCACAGAGTGAGATTGGGTGATCTGTGGGGAATGGGCAGTCAGGCTTCTTCTATATGCCAATGGATGGAGGAGTATGTAAAACATTTTGTTAATTTTGTTTTAAGAAGTTGCTTTGTAAAATGATGCAGTCAAACCAGCCTTACAGTTACCCAACTCACTAACAATTAAGGACAGCAGGTGGTTTGGGCCAACCTACCTCTTAAATGCATTTTATCTCCACATTTTTAATCTAGCTCTTTGCAAAGAACAAGGTACTGATTGTCACTGATAGTTTCCTCAGACTTAACATAATTGGACCACAGTCTTTTCCTCTGTCAGGGGTTTGGTTTGGAGTCACTTTAGATTTCAGGTAGGTCTCAAAGTTATACCTGGGGAGGTTTAGGTTAGACATTAGGGAAAACTTCTCTACCGAAAGGGTTATCAAAGACTGCAACAGGATGACCAGAGAAGTGGTTGAATTGCCATCCCTAGGTGCATTTAAAAGCCATCTAGACGTGGTGCTCAAGGATATGGTATAGTAGTGGCCCTGGTAGAGTTGGAGAATGGTTGGACTTGATGATCTTAAAGGCCTTTTCTAATCATAGCAATTCTGTGTGTGAAAAAATCTGAGAGATTTAGTATCAGTCATTGTTAATCCAGTTTGTTTCACATTTGTGCCCAATTCACACGAGACAGATGCATTTAAAATGGACTTGTCACCATAGTCGCATAGAGTGCAATGCCCTCCTGTTACTCAGGCATCCAAAGCTGCTCTTACAATTTGCAGGCTTCAGAGGGAAAAAACAGTTATGGATTCCCCAAAATCAGAAGAGGAATTTACACAAGTCTGCACAACCCTCAAAGATCCAGAAGATGAGACTGTCCCATGTCCCAGCATAGAGGCCCTGGCACTTGTTATTTTGAGTCCATGTGTGTGAGACCAATCAAGCATTGCTACATTTTGGGTCCATATCCCATTTTAATCTTGTGTGTGAAGTGAAAGAGATTATAGACAGGATTAGCAGTCAAGATATCTACAGGCAGCAGGGACTGCTTAGTTCCCCTCAGTGCGCATTACTGTTAGTGCACAATAGAAAACATCTTTGCCAGATGATAACGAAGAAACATTCTCTTTGTTGCCAACAATAAATGTATACAGAGGAGTAAATGTGTCATGAATAAAGTGTCCCTAAGGAAATCTTGGAAGACCCTACATGTATATTTACATTCTTTTAGTCCCAGCAGCAACAGAGCTATGTGAGTGTAGCGCTCTGCCCAGGCTAACTAGTTTGTTAAAAATTAGCACAGGTTGTTCATGCTAGTTACTATCTGTTCATAATGAGACAATTTAGGCAGCCCTGCCAAAAACACAGTCTTTTGAGAACCAAAGCAATAGTGTCAATTATGATCGTCATCTCTGTCTCTCAGACACACAGACGAAACCTGAGCAAGTGTCTGCAGGTTTCAGAATAAATTGAATAAAAACTCGAAATACAGCACCTTTTCACAGCATAAACTGGATCCTACACATACTTTAGGACCTGGTGCTCTTAATTTTCGGTAGAATATTGAACCAAAGGAAAATCTGAGCCCAAAGTGCAAATAGGATAGCAGCTCTCTGTCTATTATATTACCTTGCAGATATTTATATACAAAAATATATGTTAAAAGTCTATCTAAGAAAAAAGTCAATGAGGCAACTGCAGATTCAATTTCTGCAGTTGGAAAAAAAATAACTCTTCATAGTGAAGCTCTTCATTCTCCCTGCTGCTTTATGTTATATCTGTTTTAACTGCTGTTAATGAAAGGCTCATCAAAAGGCAGTGCCAATACACAATAATATTTAAATGCCAAATTAATCTCTTAGACTTCATGGCATCTCCTTTGCATCTTCATTTATATGAATGAGAGTGGGGTGCACATAGAGAGAATGGAGCAAACATTAATTGGCTCTGCAGCCCAGAGAAAAGAATTTGCCTCATGTTTTATATACTTGTAAAAGCATGGAAGGAAAACATTGCCTGCTGAAGTAAGCCCAGGATGCACCTTCAGCAAGACTTGCTAAAATTAATAACTCAAATCAAGACTTGGCTTAAGTTATGCCTTTCTGCAACTTATAAGGATCTGATCAACTTGTTGCCTTACTTCTGCTGGTTAAAACAGCCAATCCTTCCCCTGCTTCTAAATGCTGTTCCACTTTGAGAAGTGACTAAAAGTGGCGTGCAGGCTCCATGTTTATTTCCTTATCAAATGTGCTCAGTTAGTAAATAAGGAACCTTTTCCTCCTATGTGCCAGCCCTGCAATTTTCAGGTGGAACCTTGGGGTCAACCTGGATTTTTTCTTCTCATGTAGGATGACCAAAAAACAAGGATCCTGCAAGCAAGAGTAAGCCCTCAATTACATGTGTGCAATGCTGTACTCTTCTGTGGCTTTGCATAAGGTTTAACTGACTAGAAATTATTCATGGTGGTAAACAGGAGGGAATAGAAACCAGCTCACTGTGTTCTTTATGCTAGATCTGTGCTAACAGAAGCAAAAAGCAGTGAACAGTGATTTTAATTACTAAGTGAACAGAGAGAAGATATATGACTATTTAAAGAAGATGTTTACTTGAAATTCCATGTTTTCAGAAATCTCCTGTTTCAACATAATAGAGCATTTAAGCTGATGAGGGAAGTAAAATGCTTCTCTTTTTTTTTGGACATGTCATTCGTGTGATGGGAAAAGAATATATAGTCCTTATATTAAGAAAGAAACAAAATTAATTGAATTATTTTCATGAAATATCAAGATAAAAGATCATGTTTACAGCCCTCATTTATGAGAAATCTTCATTGTGGAGTGCAGCAGGTTAGAAGATCACTGTGTGTACATTTTGTTATACGGGAATGATAACCCACTGTGGGCATTTTATTATTTATTAATTCATATTTGCAGCTTTGGCATCAAGCATGAAATTTTTATACTCTTCTGAAATCTCTGTAGTCTGGAAGAACACAGCTGAAGTTTATCTGATTGGCTTTTTAAAAATACTTAAGATAATGAATAGTGAGCAAAAGTTTTCTCAATTCAGTTTTGATCCTGCAATCCCAGTGCAGATTAAACTGAGCTGTACAAGGCATACTCTGAGGCATACTCATAGCAAGGGTGAAAAAAAAAAAAAGCCAAGAATACACTTTCCAGCTCTGTAAATACTGATCAGCTGAATCTTTGCTTGGATGAAATCATTCTCTTCTGACTTTTTCTTCCAGTTGTGCGTAATACTGGAGCCAATGCAGGAACTGATGTCAAGACATAAAACTTACAATTTAAGTCCTCGAGACTGCTTAAAGACTTGCTTGTTTCAAAAATGGCAGAGAATGGTGGCCCCACCAGGTATGTTTCATTTCCAGTGTTTTACTTATTTTGTAGTTAAACTAATATAGAAAAATTGGGAAAATAGGAATTAGCAGTGTTCCAAAAGTAAGCCTGAAAATTATCTAATGTTTTATGATTTCAGTCTGACGCAACTGATTTATAGATGTGCACATTCAGATGGTTTCACTATGACTAGAATATAATTTAGTACAAAAATATGTGTAGATGGAATGCAAAATACCTACTGGCTCCATTAGAATTCATCGTTTGTGTAATTCAGCTTCCTGCTGTGACTCTGAAATTACAGCTGCAACTCATAATTAGTTGTCTTTGAGACTAATATAATGTTATTTACAGGCCTGGACCTAATCTCCTTCCTATTACACCTCAAAATAATAATTCTCTTTTTGAGATTTTTAAAGATTTGTATATCTAAGACTATTCACATGGGTGTCCAGGCCAAACTGTGGTTCAATTGAAGTACAATTGCCCCTCTGTTCTTTGCCAATTTAAGCAAAGTTATGTAATTGTCCTGATTCAATCCAAGTTTTGAAGACTCATAGAGGAATGGCTTTCAACATGCTCTAAATGTGTTCTCTTGGTAGTGGCAGTTTTAAAGATGAAGCCCACATCAGGGGTAGAAGGAACTCAAATGGTAGCTGCTTGTATGCTGCATTGATGGCAGCAGTAGGGTAGAAACCTACCTTTAGCCTTGGACTCTGACTGGGCCAGCTGAAGCTGTACAATACATCAGAATAAGACCTGGATTTTTGTTTATCACTGTTCCTTGCTATGTGACCTTCAGCAAGTTACACAGTCACTTTGAGCATCACGATAGTTATCATAGTGCTCCCACTGGTAAAATGCTTTCAAATGTCTTTACAGATAATGCTGGGAGAATTAGCTTCAATAGTCCATTATACAAAATTGAAAGCAGATTCCATTGGTTTGGGTCCAAATATTATTCTATAGTTTGTATGTTAAATCTGCTTAAATTTTACTTCTAGTAAACATAAAAATTTAAAACTAGATAAAAAAAAAATTCATCACTTCTGTTTATGGATCATTTTAGTAACACTCTTTACAATATCTGCTATTTGCTTTCCTTCTTACCATTTTATTACAGCAGAACCCACAAGACAACCGACAACCAAACGGAGAAAAAGGAAAAACTCTACCAGCAGCACTTCCAACAGCAGTGCTGGGAACAACGCAAATAGTACCAACAGCAAGAAAAAGTCAGCTGCTGCAAACCTGAGTCTATCAAGTCAGGTACCTGTAAGTCTCACTTTCCTTTTAGGCCTGAATTGCTTATGGTGCTTTGATTTCTTTCCCTACATTGAAAGAAGGTGCATTCTTGAGCCTAAACTATCACAAGCCAAAGACAATCTTGCACAGTGTGCTGTGGAAGCTGGGGAGTTAGTGGAAAGATGTGAAGAAGCCATTCTGCAGTGCAGCTTTAACAAATGACTTCCAAGCAGGGCTGTGCTGAAAACCAGATGTGATTTTTTTCAGGGCTTGGGCTAGCTCCCCTTCTTGTCACTAGGAGTCCTTCTACCGGCAGTGGGACTCAGACTGGGCCACATGTTTTTATATATAGCATGAGTCTTGCAGACTTTCATCTTCCAGATGCTAAGTGAGGACGACTCCCTGTGGAACAGGACAGCTGTACCTGAGCAGACCACCAGTGTCTCTACATTGGTACCTTACCTCTAATCGGTGATAGGTTCAGATGCTTCAGTGGAACAGGTTATGAATTAACTTACCTGCAGAAGTTATCTCTTTTTCCAACCACTCCATTTGGAAAGGGTAGATCCCCTGGAATATGGGTCTCAGCTTATCAACCCTGCTGGCTGTAACTGTTGACATCCCGATTATAGAAACACTACCACATTAATAATGTCACATTCATTGACTTAATCACAATATAGGGGTAATCAGACCCCAAATTGTGACAAAGTGTGCCTTAGTCAATAAGGAGACAGCTTATGCATTTTAAAGCTAGGAAAATTAATTTTATATTACAGGAGCTATATCTTGGGAATAACATGCAGTGATTTTTATTTGATTTCTGATCAGCAGATAGGAAAGGGCTAGGTCTCCTCTGAAGCCTGACAAAGAATATAGGCCTCTTTCTAGCACAAAGCAGGCACTTCCTAGGAAGTCTGAATACTCAGATTTAAAAAAAAAAAAAAAAAAAAAAAAAGGGGCCTAGTTTAACACGTGGGAAGTGAAAAGAATTTTTTTTTTTTAAACAGTTTTTTCAAAACCCACTGTGTTAAA
>JANHGN010002741.1:51833-62637 GCA_024605025.1 Megaceryle maxima
GAAGGAAGGAAGGAAGGAAGGAAGGAAGGAAGGAAGGAAGGAAGGAAGGAAGGAAGGAAGGAAGGAAGGAAGGACTCTTC
Organism: Megaceryle maxima; assembly: GCA_024605025.1. Taxonomy (NCBI): domain Eukaryota; kingdom Metazoa; phylum Chordata; class Aves; order Coraciiformes; family Cerylidae; genus Megaceryle; species Megaceryle maxima. Next base: position 51,914 of record JANHGN010002741.1, read on the forward strand.
TTTTGCATTTCAGCACTTAGAGGTACATTGGCTGCAAAAACTAGTGCAACTTTCAATTCTCAGAGTATGAGACTTGCTTGAACAATATACTTGATAGTTTCAGGCATTTTTAATTATCTCAACCTTGTGAAGCACTGTTTGTCTACTTCCGGGGACTGTGACACCTGAGCTGCAAACTAATCACTGTAACACACTGAGCTAGGCTACGTATTAACAGCAGCAAAGATGACAGGCATAGATAGGGATGGGGAATTTTACATGGCACACCACATATTTTCACCTCCAGACACCAGCAAGACATTGTTTAGCCATACAATGAACGTTAAAATCCCAAGTTTAAAAGGTTAGTTATGTAACTGGGCATAACAGAGCTAAACTTTGAGAATAGGTACAAAAAAGATGAAGCCTGAGGAATGACTGGTCTGCTAAATAGAAGTGCTTGCATTTGAGTTGTGTATGAAGTGATCTCTGTGTATAGTTTATATGCATCAATTTAAGTTTGGATGGCAATTAGGGTTATTTCAGGATGAAAGGTATGATATACATGAAAGCTGCTTTTGTGGTTATATTATTAAATAATACATTTCTATCACATAATGTAAAACATCCACTGCTTTATTTACAGTGCTTCACTGCAACCATATTTTACTCTCATGAGACATTCCTTGACCAAAAATGTTGTTTCTAATCACAGAGTAAATTAATAAGATTGAGTGACTACAGTCTAAATCTTTTTAAACTAATCTAGTCAAATATGTGCTACCATAACTAGGCCATAGCAGTGTGTGCTGCCATGCAAGAGACTAGGGTTTAATTCTTGGATTCTGCTTCTCACTCCATGAGCAGGAGCTAGGAGCACTCCAGAGCTGCAGCCTCAACCCTGGGAGGGATGGAGCCTTGTGTCATTCAACAGCAGTGACCCCCACTGGCCAATTTAAGGAGAAGCATTGAGGGGCTCTAAAAGGAGTCACTTCCAGTCCTCCTCAGAGGTTGGTGGTCATTGCACGGGAACTAGTGAGTGGAGGTTCAATGGGGTGCACTTGGTGGGGTCTTCAGCTTTCAGTCTGAGGAGCAGAATCCTCCCTCTCTGGGGAGGAACCAGCATGTGTGCTTCCTGAGACACTATTTTTGCCTGACATAACTATAAGTGGCAGGATTGTCAAGATTTTTTTTTTTCTTTAAATGTCCTGTAACTAATGCTGTGATATCTATCTTTTAAATAGAATGAGGGAAAAGTCCACTAACCTCAATATAATTGTAGTTTAATTCCCAGAGAGAGAGATATACTCAATAGCATGGAGAGAAATACAAGTGCAAACTGTCCTCTCAGTGGGTGTCATTATATTAAAGGAATAATATTTGCAAAGCATCTGAGAAATCAGAGATGGAAATACTTACAAGGTCATTGAGCATCTCCCCGCTGATGCATGGATGTTTCCTAACACAGATTGAGATTTTTCCCAGCCCAGTGTTAGGTGACCTGAGCAGCAAAGCTAAACACTGTTCCAGTGGTGTCATTAATCCTCAGTCTGAGGTTCACAGCAACAGGAATATTGTCTTAGCAGTGGGGGTTACATTTTTGCTTCCTTCATTATCATCTTAGTACCCTAGTTTACATCTCATCAGATTGGCCTAAAGCGATCCTCTTCCTTTCAGCACTTGCAGCTGTTGGGCATATTTACCCCTCCCAATCGTTTGGTGGATGTAATACATATTCAATTCTTTTCACATGGCCTCCCCAGCCAGGTGTTTTAGCCCCCATAGTTATTTTTGATGCGCTTTTCTAAGTCTCATCTAAGTTGCCAACCTCTTGCTAGTGTGGCAACAGGGAGAACTTGAGGTCCATACTCAAGAGCCTTGAGTAAGAGGAACTGTTGCCACCTCGGTCTGTGATTCTGTATTTCAGCCACTGTGGTCCTTTTTGCCTGCTGTATCACACTGCACGCTCAAACCCAGCTTGCTGTCCTCTGCCAGGTCTCTCTTGTCATTAATGCTCTTGCAATACAATGGGGTCAGGTCTGGTTCAGCAGTGCACACTATACATTGTCCGTTGTTTAGAGGGACGAAATAAATTAGGATAAACTTTTGGTCATGAACACCTTTGTCTTTTAAACTTCTATGTCACAAAGCTGCGTGTGAATTTTATTTAACAAAATATTTTATGGATATATGGAATAACAAAATATAGACAACGTAAAGAAGAAATCATGTAATGGATTCCATCTACTCACAGTTCTTCACATAGCACAGGCTGAAAATGTGTTATAAACATTCTTCTGTAGCATGTCAGCCTTTGCTGAGGGATATTGAGAAACAGTGTAAATACAGGCAATAATTTGTGTTGTTTCATGGTGAAGGAAGTATACGTCTGATTAAAAAGAAACCTTATTGAATGCAAACATTTGTTTTCTGTTTACTTTTTACAAATGCTTTTACATTCATAAGGAGGAACAGATCCTTTAAAATATGAATCTGTTGTTCACTAAGATTCTTGGAAGGGCTTGTTAAACCAGCAGGTACAAAGCTAGACATCTGGAATTCCTGCACTTCTACCAGACGCTAGCTGATGCCCTGCCACCTGAGCTGCATGAAAAGATGCATCCCACATATTTCTTTAGCGGTTAGCACAGCAGCCTGATTCTCCGTTGAACAGAGAACTAACGAGCTCTCTGGCTTTGCACCTTTGCTTTCCAATCTCAAGTTTGCACCTTTCTATCCCATGCTGGTTAGGTTTTTTGCAGCAAATGTGTGATGCACTGGAGTACTGTAGGCGGTTTACTTGTTTTCATGGAAGGACAATTTGTACTTAAAGCAGTGATTAGATGAATTCTTTCTTTCTTGCATGCTTCAGTTTTTGATGACTACTAGCTTCATCAGTGTAATTATAATTAGCACTCTTCATCTTCCTTTTACGGTACCAGCTGGACAGATTGGTCCTCTTACTGCACAGATTGGCGGCAGGGTTGCCTACATGGAGTTAGGTGACAGGCACCATGAAATAACAGATGGTAAATTCAGGGCTTGTTGGCAATCAGCAGGTTTTTGCTAATGACTTAATTAGCTATGCAAATTGTCAAATCAGTGTGAACATTGTTTTTATCGAAAACTTTACCTAAATTAATTACCATAATTAAGTAGCAGAATGTCAAGTATATTGGATGCGTAAAAGGGCTTGGCTGGCTATGGATAAGAGAGTTACCATCTTTATTAGAATGCTGTGCTCCACATTTTAGAAGTCTGAGGATAAGAAATGTGGTTTCTTTTAAACTACTTTTAAAATACTCGTATCACCAAGTTCTAACTGAGATGCACCCTTGGTGCCTTTCCAGATAAAATGGCTCAGGAAAGAATTACTGGATAAAGGTTAAATATTTCAAGCAGGAGTTTAAGGCTGTTTCATAGCCTGCTTATTTCCTTAAAATCATACCCATTTTTCAGTATACCTGCTTTTCAGTTCTGGGGCTTCTGAGATCCAGAGCCATGAGCTTGCAGCTAGAGAGATGTGTTACAGTTTTAATTTAAATTAGCAATGAAGTGTAAGCCTGTCTCCTGGTTCCTACTATGGAGGAACTTGTAACTCTGTTGTTCAAATATCACAAAGTTAAGAGATGCAAATTCTCTAACATAATTTTTTTAAGTTGATTTTTTCTCTCTCAAGGTTTCCATATAACAAATATTGGGTGCTGTTCACAGGATGTGATGGTGGTAGGAGAACCAACTCTGATGGGAGGCGAATTTGGGGATGAAGACGAAAGGCTTATCACTAGATTAGAGAATACACAGTACGATGCAGCAAACGGCATGGATGATGAAGAAGATTTCAACAATTCACCTGCACTGGGAAATAACAGCCCATGGAACAGCAAACCTCCTGCTAACCAGGAGACTAAATCTGAAAACCCCACACCACAAGCTTCCCAATAGGTTATTGTGCAGTAGTACCCACTGCTATGTATGTCAGTGGGTTATTATTACCGTTTCACGGCATTCTTAAAAAAATAATTAAAATCCCCCCACCTTTCAATGGATACAGTATCTATTTCTAAACTAAAGCTATCTGATTTTTTTTTTTTTTTTTTAACTAGGGAAAACTCTTGTATAAGCTTCCATATAAATTTCTTGGAAGCATTCATATACAACATGATACTGGCACTGACCTCAATTAAAATAATTGAAAATTAAATAGTATCTCATGGCAAATTTCTGACAATACATTTTATTGGAAATGGTTGTTTTTTCCCTTATCAAAAAATGGCCATATTTTAACTAGTCATCAGTGCTCAGGATCTCATTAACGTAACTATGTAAAACTTTTTACAATTGTAATATATTTTCTGCTTTTCAACTTGCACCTGAAATTTCTTGTTTCAGAAAAAAAAAATCAGCTTTTAAGGAAAAGTAATTTAAAGTAACTTTTGTTCTTTCTTTAACTTTTCTTTCATTGGTTAATCATTTAAAGGATCCAGCATTTTTAATTTACATTTAGCTGATGCCAGTAGATGCTCTTTCCATCATTTAATAAAAATGCTGAAACAAGAAATGTCTTTTTTTCATCAAAGACATGAGAAATATTTTTATGTGGAAAAAGACACCCAGTCCTATGAGAGTTTATGCTTTGTAAAATTGCTGTCGATCCGGATATTTTAAAGCCATGTAATCCATTAACTTTGTGGGCAGCTTAATAAATCTAAAACTTTTGTGTTTTTATTATTGTATCTGAGTTTGCTTTGTTGTTTTTTCTTTTCATAGTATATTTCTTGTACAATATTTTTGTAAAGCCCTCAAACTATTTTTTGTTTTACTTTTTTTTTTTTTTAATTTTTTTTTTATTCTGGTGTATTTATGTGAAACTTTATAAAAGAAACTAATTTTTTTCATTTACATATTAATATGTTCAACTCATCATGTAAAGACACAGTGAGTCAGTGTGTTATATAATACAACTGTATTTTATGTATGCTTTGCCAATAAGTGTGCCAATAAACTGTGTTAACAAATGTGCTCTTACATAGTGCATTTACAGTTCCTTGCATGCAAAAGGCACATGCCTATTTTCAGAATCACGCACCAGAAATTTTTTGAACTAGTGTTTCACTGAATTACAAACTTTTTCCAGAAAAAAAAAAAGAAGCCTGTAGTTTAGGTGTGAAACGCTTACAGCTCAATTTGGTTAGATGCTCTTTTTTTAGCATTAATGATGTGTAGCACCACAGGTCAGTAACAGCGGTGAGAGTCAAACACGAGGGAGTGCAGAGCATCCAACAAGCACACCTCCATCCTGAACTTTGCATCCCTTGCCTTCCAGGGCTGGGGCTTATCAGAGCAGGGGTTTCCACTCTGATGAATTCTGTCTGATAGTTTTACAATGAGTCCCTCAAGTGGAGCTGAGAGGATTAAAAAAATTCCCCTTTCTTCCCTTTGCTATCAAATCAATTGCTTATGGGAGCAAGCAAAACCTCTGGACTGGTGCAGGCACGCTGAATAGAGCTCGGTGTGTAAACTGCCTCAGCACAGAGGCACATGCCTGCATCCCAAGGCAGCTGAGAAGATCTGCAAGGTGCACCCGCAGGTGGCAAATACTTACAGGGAGAACTGCCAACAGAGAGATACTGAATCTACACAATCCTGCCTTTTGTGCAGGGAAGTGATGTTTTGCTCTTGTCTGAAACTGTACTTTTTTATACTACTGACACCATAAAAGCATCTGAAGAACTGGGCTTTTTTCTAAGTGTACCAAGAAGCTACTTGAGGAAAGTGTCCTTCCCCAAGCATATATATATATATATTTAAGCATTCTTTTGCTGAATGTGATTACACCATTTTGATACCACCAGAAGAAGCACAGAACAAAGCACCATGTGCTGCAGCCTCATTGTTCAGCAGGAGACAGGTCCATCCCTGCCCAAAGAAGGAATCTCAGCCTCCAATGTGGGCACCATTCTCCTATAAGCCAAATCATTGTTTGATGAATTTTGGCACCTAGGGTAGGCCTCACAGAAAGATAACCTAAAAGACACTCCCAGTTCCCCTAGGATCTAGAGCACAAAGGATACCAACTGTAGGGTAGAATGTAAAGCTAACTAAATAAAAAATATGGACTGAGTGTATCTGCACAGATAGCAACACTGCTCCTTCATAACACTTGAAGGATGCAGGAGAGAGTAGGTCTATCATTCAATGACTATATCAGCTCTTATTTTTCCATGTAAATTATTAAATTCACAATGTATTCCATTAAGGGATCACTGGCTCCTATATAGCTGCTATAACATTACAATTATACACTGTAATTCTAATGTTCAAAAACACTAATCATTCATATTACATTTCCATGAGCACACTCTAAAAGGCGTTTCTTATTATTAATCTTCCAAGAATGGCACTACTAGTTCAATTTTTAAAAGATTTATATTGTCATATTACTCCTGTTGTTTCAGTAAATAAACATAGGACCACTTGAAAAATGGGTAACAGAGTCCTTAGAGTGCTGTCCTTGAATTAATCTAGAAGGACACTTTCTCCATATCTCCTCAAAAACCCAGTCTACAAGCTATCAATCCACCCTATAGTGGTTAGGGTGAATAACAGATGGAGCTAGCTGAGTTTATTTATTCACTTATTTATTCATAAAAGAAAATGTCCAAATGGGCCAGCTCAGTGAAGTGGTTTGAGATGTACAGCCACTGACCACACAGTCTCCTCACTGCTATTCCCTTCATCCCCATGCCCGGGGCTGTTGCATGGGCTTTTCTTACCATGTTTCAAACCACATGATAAAGCTGTCAAGACAGAGCCTGTAATCCTGTACCTTCCTGTGTGCTTGTGTCCTGTCCCTGGGAATGCTCCCTACAGAAAGGGAATTAAGGTACAGCAATGACATTAAGTAGTGGATTTTATGTCTTTCAGTTGTGGGTTGCAGTTAAATGACACTGCAGCTTTTGTGTGCTCTGTGACCATCTGATGCAGAGATGGGGGAAAAGTGAATAAAAATCACAGGTGAGTTCAAGTAACGTTCATGAAAACTGATGTTCCTGTCTGAAGAATGAAAGCTTGAAACCAACAATTAATTTTACTGTGATCTAATCTCAACACCTACAAGAACATTGTATCTCTCAAAATTTTGAAGGAAATAATGTTGTTGACACTTTTGTCTGGGGAGCCTTGCAATTATTAAAAGGAGGAAGTAAACTTATCTCACAATGCTGAAATACTTTAATACTTTCAAAAAGAAAGCTCTTGTTTGTTTTAGGTAAATAAAACCAAATACTCACCCCGAGAAGTGCCCTTGCAAGTCAGGAATATCCAGGAGTTTACAGACTCATATAATTTACATCATATATAATTTACTCATATAGTTTACAGACTCAAAGCAGAATCATATAATTAGTATAGTGAATAAGAACACCAATAACTAAAGTAGTTGCTGTTACAAAGGACTTGGAAAATGCAAGAATCATACAAGTATCATATGCACTGGTGGTTTTTAGTTATTCTTTGAAACATTTTGTTTAGGGATTTTTTTTATTTTATTTTATTTTTTGGTCTTGGGTCAGCAAAGTCAACTTCTGAGGGAGCTTCCAACTCACATCAGTCACCACCAGCTGGTCTCACCAGCTGCCCCTTATGAGAGCATTTGAGTTCTTAAAGCTCCTCCTTTCTCCCTTTTCACAACAAGTGAAAATAAGCAGTATTTGCAGATTTGTAGTCTTTTCAGAAAGAACTTATATTCAGATTTCATCATCTATGCATTGGTGTGTATGATTGTAATAATGTTATAGGAGAATTCAATTTGGAAGGGACCTTGGGGGAAATACAGCTAGTATTTGTGGGTTTGCAGCATCACAGGGCTCTGTGAAAGACATAAGTGACTAATTTTTAACCTTGGTCCTGGAGAAGGTACTACTCTCACACATTTGGGAAGTGTAGCCAACTTGTATGCTTGGGGATCAGGCCAAAAGTACCCATAACCAGAAAACTGCCAAGAAGCATCAGTCTGAAGTGTGCAGAAAGAGATGGGAGTAGAGGCAACGGAAGCTACTGAATAGAAAGGCAAAATACTAAGCATTAGTAGATGTTCTCTAACACCAGGGTGGAGAAAGGTTCCTTACCCAGCCTTTGCTGTGAATCACCATGAAAGGACCCTAAATGATAGAGCAGCCATAAGAACAGACTAAATTTTGCAATTTCATGGCCTTCATGAAAATCCTATTTTAGCAAAGATGGGATGAAAGAGAAAATGTGAATGATTGATACTGAAGGAAACACAGTTTGTGCCTAATATATCCTGGAGAAACTGCTAATGGAAATTGAATAGTCCTGAAAATATTTCCTGAGACTGTTAACTCTGATCAAGTAGCCCTATGGTGATATATTGCATGTCCAAATTAAAGCTGCCCTGTGGCACAAGTAACCCTAGCAGCTGTAGGACTGGATGATTTGTATGTTTTTTTCTAGTTTTTTGACAGCATATTTTTATACAAAGCCTGAATCTTTTACTATGTAAGAGAAGCTACTGAATATTTAACATCCCATAGATCTGATGTTACTCTGGGATATCATTATGTTTCTATTAGGAATCTGGTGGTACCCCAGCATTGCAGAATGGCAGCTGGTACCTTTTGATAAAGAGTCACTACTTATGGAAGTCTCTAAATTTATGGACCATGCTGAATGAATTCTGCTGAATGCACACAGTATTAAAATATATTCTAACTTAGCATGTTATTTTGACAGTAACAAGTAGCAGTTCTTTCAAAGGGAGTGGCTTTATTAGGAACAGTGATGGAGCAATCTAACTGTAGGAGCATTTCTTCCATGACCCTGTGAGTCACTTCTAAAATATATATATATAAAGAACTATATCCCTTACATTAAGAAATCATTTTAATGAGTCTATGGGTAATCTTAATCCATGAGCACATTTTAAAACACCATTATGCACTAAAGATTACATCAGAGAATAATACACTTGTGTGTACAGAATAAAAAACTTTATAGGAAGTATCCAGCCACAACAGAGCACAAACACTCCAGCTCCCAAAAAAACTCCTGGTTGTGCTTCCATCAACTTTACAGGGAGCAGGATGAGACTGATTATCTTCAGTTTGGATAAGTTCCTAAACACATTACTGAGAACTCAGGTGCTGAATGCCATTACTACACATTAACAGAGGAATGTGCTTCAGCCAGACTCAGATAAATGCCCACCCAGTGTGTCTCCATGCTTGTTGGACAGCCAAATTTAGCATCCTTTAGGTTTGTGCTCATAGCTGGAGTCCAGAATTCTTCAGGTTGTTTTGCTTTTCTTTCTGTGTGTAGTTGTGGGGATTTGATGAGGGTGGGGATTTTTGGTTTTGTTTTTAATTTGTACAGTGGTCTATGATATAAACACTTCTCACATGTCCAAGATCTCACCAACTGGAAGGTGGCAGTTGTTAAGAGTGTGTGCTAAAAAAGGTAGAGAGTGTGCTAAAAGGAATTCTGTTGGATCTCTGGAGATCCTCAAGTTGTGTATCAGCCCAGTTTAATTAATAGCTCTGTCTCAACAACTCTGAATTCATCTGAGATTATGTATGATTTTACATTGAACAGCTATAATGTACATGGCCAGCATCTCCTTTGTAAGTGTGTTAGATGTTTTAGCAAATGCTTGATATGAAGCAGGCATTTAATGTTCCTTATCACAGTCGACTGCAACTCTCATTTCATCACATAAAGTTTCATCTTCCCTGAGTGATCTCTTGGGAGGTCTGAGTACTGGAAAAGCTTTTAAGAATTGTGTTTGGTGCTTTCAGATACTGGATTGAGGGGTTTTTTTCCATTCAATTTTCTTTCATCTATTTCACAGCTTAAGAAAATTTGTTTGCCATTTTGCCCAAAGTTTTTAACTTTCCATCTTCTTCTGACTATGTATAAAACAAAATGTGGGAATTGCTTGTAATCCACACAGACAAACCCATCAAAACTAAGGTGGGTTGTTCCTGGGTTGCCAAGAGGCATCAAATAGGACAAAGAGAAAGAATGAAAATTAAGAACTATGATGGTTACTGGGACTTGTGTCTGTCTGCATTCTCCAGTTTGAACAGGAATTTTCAGCTGTTTTACTTGAAATCTCTCCTTCAGGTTAAACTCATGTTCCAAAGGTTGATAACAAATGGTGGGTACCTGAGACAGCTATCTTTTCATACAGATTTTTCCAGCAGCTCTATGATTGTCTCTGTGCTTAAACCACCAGCTGCTCCAATATGAATCAGGTGTGAAGTGCTACAGAAGCTCAATTTATAGGAGTTGGGCTCATAGCTAAGGTGTCTCTGGCCAGTGATCAAGAGCCTTTATTGTGGTTCCCAAGCTTTGTAGGAGTAAAGCAATTTTTGCGTATTGCAACTATCTCCTCTGCTTGCCTTTTTGTCAACAGGGACAGGGAGGTTCAAGTTGGATCTGTTTAGCAAACTACCAAGTTTTGCTGTTATTTCAGCCTCAGGGCTCAGAAAAATGTAACCTAAATCAGCCTTCTTTCTCCCAGAAAAATGTATTATTTTTAAATATATCCTGCCCCTGACCCCCTTTATTTTTTTCTGAAGCCAGAACTTCCCGAGAAGGGCCGAACTCACAAATTTCACACAGCAGGATTTGGCTTTACTGTAGATGCGAGCTGCATTCCTGGGGGGGGGGGGGGGGGGGGGGAGGGGAGAGCAAAATACTGACCAGCTATGAATAGGGGGTTA
>JANHGN010002742.1:0-15956 GCA_024605025.1 Megaceryle maxima
CTTTCATTAGGCTGTTCTGTTTCCTTTAAAGTGTTTGCTCTCTTTCCATGAATTAATTTGACAAGTAGGCCACATGATTGCCCTCAAACAAGAAGCTCCAGCAGAGTGGTCAATTGCTTTCCATCAACTTTTCCTATGGAGTATCTTTGGTCTTAGCACTGGAATTTTAATTACAGGCTGAGCCAGCCATGCCTGTTACCATTGCATCAGTTAAAATGGGAATGGCCCTCAGCCCTACCAACTGCTGTGTCTTGGGTGATGTTCACTTCTGGTTGTACACTCTGAGGGGTCTGGTGACAATGGAGGACTTGGAGTCTTGGAGGACTAATAGGACATATGAGAGATGACTTGCATGAGACAAACTGGGCAGTTTGAAGAGAAAAATGAGGTGATGTGGGATAACAGTTTCTGCCTCCTTCAAAACAAGGAATTTAAACTGTGAAGGTGTATTATCAGAGAAAGTCATTGGTGCCTCATCTGAGCTTCTTCAGATAGACACCATCGCAGGTGAGCTCTGGCAGCAGGGGCTCTGGGGCCTTTGTGGCTGCATTCTCTTGAGAAGCTGTTCGCAGGTTTGGTGAGCATTCAGCAATGGGGAGCTACAGGCCCTGGACTTGTGTGTGGGGAGTCCTTGTCCAGCTACGGTGGCAATGAGTAGAACTGGTTCCTGGGAGAAGACTCATCTGCTGAGAGAGGTCTGTGCTCCTGCATAGCTCTTGTCAACAGCCCCATTAGAGCTGCAAGCATGAACACCCCACGGTGTTCAGCTCTGAATGTAAATGGGGAGCTTGCTTGCTCAAAGGAGTGATTTGATGTTACATAGATGCTCCTTTTTAATTTTTTTTTATTATTTTTCAGGCTGGGGGTGCTATTTTCAAGCCTAAGAACAGATGGAAGTCAGTTTGCCTGACAAAGAGGAGCCCTTTCTGATCCAGGTGGAAGATGAGTGGTGGGTGCCCCCAGTGTATAATGGGAAGCTCCAAGAGGAGGGACAGGATAGATGAGAAAGCAGATGGTGATCCTGAAAGCAGAGGTGGGCCAGCAGCAGCTTGCATGCTCTGAGCCTTCCTGGGGCTGAGGCCAGAGCAGCAGCAGCAGCTCTCAGTGGCTGCTTTGCCTTCTCCTCCCTCCCCTGCTCTGAGTTGAGGAGGTGCTGGGCAGTGCTGTGGGCTGAAGCTGCCTGGCCAGCCCTGCTCAAGACACCTGGGCTGCTGCTGAAGTTCCTCTTCTTCCCGGGACCCGGCCCTGGCCCTCAGAGGGTTTGGTGTGGAGTGACTTGGTCCTCCAGGAGCTGATTGTGGAGCAGGTCAGAGGGACACACCTACAGCGGAGGTTCATGCTGGGCTTTTTCTCTGGCTCGCCAAAGCCACGCTGAGTGTGAACAGGTTTGTGAAATGCAGCCCCTCCCTGACCCTCTCCCTTTGGGCGAGGTCTTTTTGTCCCGAGTGTGCTGTTTTGTCTGTGCAGAATAGGCTCGGTCCTTTGCTTTCTGCTACAAATTCACCTGCACTGCCAATCTGGTAACTGCTGCTGCGGCTGCAAAAATCCTAGCTCTTATGGATTCAGTTCATAGTGGGGTTCAGATGGGAACAGAGCCGGCAGGTCCTTGTGCTGGAGCATCTAACATGAACCCCTGGAGTGTCCTCACTCTGTTTTTGTTTGATCTGGGGATTTACTCTCCGCAACAAGGAGCAGATGATGGGTGCATTGCTCTGTGCTGAGTGCAGGATTACAGTGTTTGGGTTAGAGCTAAGTCCAAGTGCAAATCATGCAAGGGTTGGTGTGGGAGGGAGGCAGTTGTGTCTGTCCCCTTCCACTGCATTCCAGCCCTTCTCTGGGCTGCTGCCAGGAACCTGGGGTGAAAACCTTCCCACCTCTGGCCTAAAAAGCAGTAATGTCTCAGATGGGGTGGTTTCAAACCCCTTTCAAATAGTGTAGTTTGCATGTCTGTTGTGCACACATGGCCTTGGGCACATCTTTCATGTGCTCCAGTGCCATCAAACTCAAACTCAGACCAAGGTCCTAGCATGTACTTACTGTTTTTAGGCACTGCCATACTATGATCTGTGGCAAACTCCCTCCCTGTTGGCCACCCAGAGTGTTTGGGTTATTAAAGTTAAAATTCCTGCTCTGGAAATAGTCTTGTCCCTCCCTTGCTGGGCTGCTGGACCGTGGTGTCTGTGCACAGAACAGACATGGTGGTTTGCCTGAGGCTTACACGCTGTGTAGGATTAGGGACACTCATCTCCAGCCCATGGTCAGTCCAGGGAGCAATGCCATGGCTGTGGTGCCCGAATGACTAAAGAGCAACATCAAAGCCTCTGAATTACTTTCAATGCTCACCTTTTTCCACAGAAGCAGGAGAACGTCTGATTTTCTCAGAGCATCAAATTAAGCCAGGGAAGGCAAAGTCTGGCCACACAGAATTACTTGTGGCAGACCGATTCATCCTGCTTCGGTCCCTGCCTGTGACACACAACCAGTTGCTACTGAATCAAGCAATAGCAGCTCAAAAACAGCTCTGCAGGAGATTGTTGTTCAGTTGAAAAGCACTTGGGGCTTCTGGGCTGGCAGACTGCAGCTGGCGTGTGTGAGCCACCCATGTGCTGCACCTTCTGCCCCTGGAGACTGGCTGGGTTCTGGTGCTGCCCTCCTACCTGCAAGCTGGTTTGTAAGGGCTGCCACTTCTCTGCTCCTCACCATGGTCACCCAGGAAGGATTTGTCTCCTCACTAGCCCCATGCTGCAAGCAGAGCCCATCCATGGGCTTGGTTTGGAGTTTAGTCAAAGCACCATCCTTCCTGGATGGTGTATGTCACAGTGTCTGAGCACCCTCCTTCCTAATGCCCTTCAGGACTTGCCAGATGGGGTGTACCAGCCTGGACTCTCCTGAACACTGTCTCTTGCAGTCAGCTCTTTGTATCAGGCCAGAAGTTTTTCTCCTGGGCAGGTATGTCTTTGAGTTGTTCAGTGTTCTCTTTTCAGCTGGCCACCACCCACAATACAACACCTGGCAGGTATTTTTGCACATTATGGGTTCTTTGCATTGCATGTGAGTGTGGAGGGCACAGAGGAGAGAAAACCTCATACTTAACTCTTCCATCACCCCAACATGGGACAATTACCTTGTGCTTGAGCCCAGTGTTTGTAGGGGATGGTCCCTTCTCCTGGTCATTGCTGTTTGAGCAAAGCAGCTTTTTTGGGGAGATGTGAAAGAAACCTTCTCCAAAAGCTCTGATCTCCCACCCAGATTTCACAGGGTACTTCTCCAGCTAGGCTATGTGTGAAGGTTGCCTTTCCAGGGAGGTGTTTTAATTACCTCTCATTGCCTGGTTAATGATCTAGGACACATCTTGTTCAGATCTAATCGTGGTGTTTGGGGAGCAGCTCCCTTCAGTAGTGTCACTGTATAATAAAGCCAGATTTGCAGGCTGCATCCTGTAAGTTATAAACAAGTTTTCAAGACAAAGTGTCTTGAGAATCTGCCATTAGTGAATTTATTTAGTGCTATTACAGCCTTGCTAATTCTCTGTGGAGAGGAAAATTAGGCTGTGTTAGCTGCTCTAGGGAATTGCCCTGATGTCCTGCTCATTAGCTCCAGGGCTTAAACCCAGAGAAGCTGTGGGATGCTGGAATGAGCCTGGAGAGGCAATAGGGTGGGAAGCAGGCAGATCCTTTTGATGTCTGAAGGATCTAGGGTTGAGTAGTCCCTAAAAGTGCTGGGACTGTTGATGAGGTGTCAGGGTGCCAATGCCCTCTGCATTCAGTGGGATATAAAGGGGCAGGACCAGGACTTCCCACTTCTGGGGCAGCTGCACTGGATTCAACCTCCTCTGGTCGGTTGGGCAAAGGTCCTTGGCACTGAGCTGGCTCTGAAGCCAAATCCTGCTTTCCTCTGCTGAGCCCAGCCCTATCCCAGGAAGCTTTTTAATGGGTGTTAATCAGACCTGCAGGGAGAAGTGGGGGGGCCTTTGCACTTCCCCTTCACTTATCAATTGGTAAAGATAAAGCAAAACAATGTGTGAGGACTGAGTAATTTTATACTAAAAAAAAAAAAAAAAATCGAGTCTCATATTTTCCCAGTGTGGTGGCAATTTTCTGAAATAGGCTATTCTGAGGCTCTGGAGTTTCACTTCTGCTTGTATGAAAACTGCTCCACAAGGAGTAAAGAGGGCTGGGATAAAAATGACACAAAAAGATGCTGTCCCTTGTGTCTGTGAGGAAAAAGGAGGCTGACCTGCATGGCAGGAACAGGCTCTGCCTGTGGTGAGCATCCAGAGGCCTGTGGCTTCTGACTTCCATGTCTGTTCTTCATGCTCTCCTGTTGCCCATGGCTTTGGAGGCTCTTAAGAGTTTCCTTCTTGCTGGGGACAGCCTAAATCTGACAGCCTCTGTCTCCACTTGCAAAGGTGACATATCCTTTGCAACAAGTTTTGGGCTGGGATAGCTGTAGCTGCTAGTCCTGTTGCCAAACAAGCAGCATTTCTATGTAGCAAAGCATCGGTTGCTTACCAAGGGCTCCTGCCCCTGTGCAGCCTCGTGCACCTCTCAAACTATTAGAAATAAAAATAGGATGCTAAGTGCAGGCGGGAATGGTTGTGACTTAAACTTTGCTTTTTCATGGGAGTGAAGATGAGAGGGGGGCTGATGGAGCCACTGGGCATTGCCTCTCTGCCCATGCAGCCATGAAACACCCTAACATTGTCCTTTGGGATGTGGTGGTGGGCAGGGCAGCTGGTGAGATGACCCCTAGGTTGATGACAGAAGTGGGGAGATGCATTAACTGCTCTTCCATAGGTGTCACTTTATGAAAAAAAACAAAGCTGTTTTCAGGAGTATTGAAGACTAAACTCCAAGCACCCTCTTGCATCTGTGCTAACTGATGGTTCTTGCTTTATTCTCCCATCTCTTCAGATTGTTGTAAAGGTCCTTCTACTATTTCTCTGCAGGTACCCTCTACTTCTATATGGTTATTTAAGACCTTACCAGTGGAATTTTCCCTGCTGTGTCTGGCCAGGAGTGGCTTTTTGTGGTGATTTGTGGAAGGCTTGTGCAGTACAGGGGATCTGCTCATGGCTTTGATTTCAGCAGATCACTTCCCAGGAGAATGATTTCAAAAATTAAGAAGTTCAAAAGCAAAGAGGTGAAATAAGAAGAAAACTCAGCCAGGGGACTGGTGTGCAGAGGGTAGTTAGGAAAGGTTCAGAAGAGGCAAGTATGTCATCATCCATAAGGGCAAATGGTCTTAGCAGGTAGCAGTAAATCATTTATAGGTTGTATTTAGTCATCATCTCCTCTAAAAACTTAATAGAGAGGCCTGCCTGATAATGAAGGCACATCATCCTCTAAAATCCTTCTCTGACCATTTTTTGTGAAAGATTAGTCTGGGATTGTTCCTGAAGTCTTCCTTCCCTCTATTACCTGCTCACCAGCGTCCTCTCCACAGCTGTACTTGCTATCTGTCCCTGCAGGCAACCCACTTAGCTGTGTGAGCAGCATCTGGTTATGAGTGCTCTGTCAAACCAGGCATCTGTATCCTGGCACAGCTCCAAGCTGCTGGGATGAATCCCCAGATCCTGTTCTAGAAAGTGAATAAAATTATTATGATGTGACTTCCCACACTATCTACCAGTGTGTCTGGAGCCCTGCCAGAGGAGCCAGCCCCAGGTCTATACCCCTGGGAGATAAGTCTCAGCATCCAAAGTGAGCTGTAGCCTGGCTGGGGACTTGCCTGGGCAAGACACAACCTACTCTTGGATTGGCTTTCTCTGTAGATCAACAGCAACATTTCAAGACTGGTTGACCTGGAATGAAAGGAAGGTTGCCCACCCTTGACATGTCTCTCCATGGAGGATCTTGACTGGGCAAGGCAGCTCTGTCAGCTGTGGCAGCTCAGTCCCTGTGCTGTGCAGAGTGATCCTGTTGGAAATGGATCTGGGATGGGGAGTTGTCAGGGAGATGGGAGGCCCTTGGTAATGCTGTTTTGAATGGTTTTCTTGGAGACCTGTGCTTGGGCTTCCAGCTGCAGAGAAGCAAGTCTGTCATGGGGCGGTCCTGCTCAGGGTTTTTAGGCTTGGCTCCAAGTGTGGCACAGCTGTGTGGGTGGCTGTGGTGAAGAACTGGCTGAACTGGTCTCCTTGCCTGTTGCTTCTTGCAGAACCTGGGTAACCATCATACTCTGCTCTGACACAGCTCGGGCTGGCCTGAACAAAACCCACTGAGGGTCAGGAATTGACCTGGGCTGAAGCAAGTAGTGCCTGTCACAAGTGTTCCCCTGATTCTTGCAGCAGTATCCCCTTCACCTGCACAGGTCATGGTGATCACTGCACCAGGGGGAGGCTGGGCTGTTGTAGACAGAGCATCCCTCCCCTTAGAGCAGGCAGCAGAAACCTGGGCTGGATATGGTGGCAGGGGTGCTGGGCTGGCAAGACCTGTCACCCTGGAGCCATCCTTGGCTCTACATATGGCTTCACTCTGGCACTCTTGTTTCCTGAGGCTGGGGTGGTGACAGACCCCTTGGAACTTTGCTGAGGGCCAAGTCTGGTAGGTGAGCAGGCAGCAAAGAGCTGCCCACTCACATGGACTCCATGGGGTCCAAGCAAGCTGGCTCTGTCTCTTCTCCCACCATCTCTGAGTGAGGAAAAGGCAGGTCCCTTCGCCACAGTGAGGCAGACTGGATGCTCAGCATGGCTCCTAGACCACGACTCAAAAACAGGTGGGATTCGGCCCAGCTTTCCAGCTGGTGCCTGCAAGAGGTCCGCTCCTCTGCCAAGCACAGTCTTCTCACATCAGCCCTGAGATTAGACCCATGTTTATCTGTCCCATCTGCAGATGGCACAGAGGTTGCTGCTGCTTGCCAGAGCATGTGTCAGTATGCACAGGGCTCTCATCAAAGAGTATTAGCTTTTAAAATGCTCTGTCTTCCTGAGGGGTCCTTGCCAAGCGGGGATTTGGTTGGGGGAAGGATCACACCTCTATTAAACACAGGAGAGGAAGGTGCTGTTTTGAAGGAACACCAGTTCTTGGCTCCAGGCTGCGGGTGATGGATGGCTTGGGAAGCCAGTTGTTGGAGGTGGGGAGGTGGTGGGCTGGTACGTGCCTGGTTTGTTTTTTGTGTTAGTTCTTAGAACTTTCTTCATGTGTGAGCACACTGTCTTCCAGGAGATGACAGGTTGTCCATCTTGTTCGGTTTGGTTTCTTTTGACTTCCCAGGGGATTGATCCCCTCCTGGCTTGTGCAAACAGCCATGCAGAGAGGTCTACTTGGCCTCAGATGCTCTGCTTGCTTTAAGCCTTTGAATGCAAATGCAGTACTGTCTGGTCCTGTGGGCTACAGGTGATGTGCTGTGCTGATTCCTTCTTCCTGGGGCCCTCCAGCAGGTCAAAGAGCATTGTTGCCTGGATGTTAGGCAAAGGGATGATTTCTCAGCAACAGCTTTCTATCCTGTCTGTAGACCTCCCCATAGCAAAGACAGGCCCTGAAGGAGGTCTCTGACTCCAGCCCCTTGGAGGAGAGGTCACCCCTCCTCTTAAGGTGCATACCAGCTGCCTCCCAGTGCTTTGAGCTGGAGGGACGTCCTGTCTTCGTGCTTCTGAGATCCTGGGTAAGAAGTGGAGCCCAAGCAATGATATGACTATGAAAAGGCAGAGATTTGCAGCTTGTGGAAGAGGAAAACCATAGCAGAAAGCAAAGCCCTTGCAAAGGAGCCATGTGTGTCTTTTGCTCTCTTCTGACATTTGTGATTTTTGTACCAACATAGAGAGGATCAAAAGGTCACCCAGGAAGTGACAATGGACCCCAGGCCTTTGCTGTTGTCCCTGGGCTACAGGAAATGAGGAATAACAGCCACAAACCTGTGCTGGCATCAGGGGTGGCTGGTGGTTATGTTGGGGGCTCTGGTCTCCATCCACTGCTGTACCCTTCATCAACCGTCCTCTGCCCTCCCTCCCTGGCCCTGCCCTGGATAAGGATCCCATGCCACTGTAGAGTCTGTGCTGGATCAGCCTGAAACACAGAGCTCCTGGTTTGTGGGAAACTGAACTTTGCTTATCTGAAACCAAGAGGATGTAGACAGCAGCTGGCCCTTGCTGTGGTTTAGGAGAGCCATGGGGCTGGGCACCCCAGCATGCAGCATAGCCTGGATGGGCATTCCCAGGAGCTGCAGAGATGCCAATGTGTTATTAGGCTGTACTGGAAACCAGCTGGGACTCTGAACCTTTGCTCCACAGGGGAAAGAACTGCTCAGAGCCAAAGCCTGCTCTAAGGTCTTGTGTAGACAGTGTCTAGGTAGAGCTTCAGACCCAGGTCTCTGGGTCTTTGGTACCCAAGTTTATCCCAGAGCCTGAATCCCACAGCTGAGGTTCGTGTGATGCTGTGCGCTCCAGCTGACCTTTGGATCCCTCAGCGTCCTGCTAGGAGCCAGGACCACCTTGTATTGAGCCTGGGCCAAAAGTTTACTAAACTGCAAAATAACAAATGTCACATTCCGCGAACTGGTGGTTCCCAAACGGCTGCTGCCACCTTGGCAGCTCTTGGTTGGCTTCATCCATAGAGCTCCTGATGCTTCTTTAGCATTTTAAATGGCTAATGCAAGAAGGTGCTTTAAAATGTGTTATGGTAGCCATAGCGTGCTCCCATGAAGCTGCATTTGCAGACATTTCCTCCCTGCCAAAGCTGTGCTCTCTGCCCCTCCACTGGGAAACGGCTGCACGGTTGCAGCTGTGTGCACTAAAACGCTTTCCAAGCCAGGGCGAGGTCTCCCATTCTCCCTCTGGGGCTCTGCTCTTTCCACCCCAAACTGGTTTTTCAAGTCATTTTTTTTCATATTATGTGCCTCCATCTCCATTGCTGCAGCTCACCCGCATTTGGGGAGGAGCCTGCCAGAAACTGCTCTTTAGTGAGCCGCTGACCGTCCCTCGCTGAGTCTTGTCATTCCATCCTGACAGACCAGAGCAGAGAGCCATCACCCACAACGACTTTGCAGACTCCAGGAGACCAGCTGGAACCTTGCCAATATGTTCAAAGGGGTGGGCAAAGGCTCCCCAAGCAGAAGTTCCCCCAGCAGAGGTTCCCCTGTCAAGCCGAGCAAGTAAGTGTGATTCCTCTCCTCTCTTTAAGCTGTCCTCTGGACCCTGGGGGAAGGTGAAGAAGAATGCTCAGTGTCTCCTAAGCCACCCTGACAATCATCCCTCTTTGTGGAGCAGCCAGAGAGTTGGGACTTGCTGGGACCTGATGCCAAAACATGCCGCTCTAGCTGTTGTCCATGTATTTGGTGGGCTTTGTGCTCCAGCGCAGCGGTATCTGTGCAGCCCCTGGGATGTGCAGTGCCTGAAGATGTACTCAGACACATGTTAATCAAGCAGGGAAGTGCAAAGCCCCTTTGGGCAGGTAGGAGTAGAGAGAATAAATGCAACCTTTTTGCTTGGGTGGAGCAAGAACTGCTTGGTGGTAGAGCAGACACCACCCTGCATTTTTGATCCCAGGACTTGCTGGTTGTGTGTGGTTGATGTGATGCTGGCCTGGGACTGGGGATCTGTGGAGAAGGATACTCTGTTTGGTGCTTATCAGCTGGTGGACATGGATGAGGACTGGGTTTGCTTGTGGCTGCTGTAATCTAGGCTGGGTCTCCACAGGTCAAATAGCTGAGGTTGTCTCTTTCAGGCCTGTCTGAGGCAGCACTCAAACGATCTGATGGCCACATCCCCTCTGAAGAGGTTCCCTAAACTCTGGGGAGCATGATGGGGCCAGGATGCTACCTGAGGAGCTGCTTGTCCTCTGGGACAGGGTGCTCCTGCCCAGAGTGTGCTCAGCCCTCCCTTCAGCTGCAGTTGCTAACTCAGGGTTATTTTCCACCTTCCTCAGCAATTTTGCGTTTCGCGGTGTTGGTGGGACTGATTCTGCAGGAATCTCTGTGCCCAGACAGGGCTGGAGGCTGAGGAAATTGCAAGTGGGTTTGTTCTGAGGAGGAGGGACCTGCAGAGAGGAGGAGGTGCTGGCTCTGTCTCTCAGGACCAGGACCACCAGCAGCAGCAGCCTGGAATTGTGTGCAGTGTGTACAGATGCCTGGGAGGATGCAACTGTCCTGCCTGTTGGGGCCAAACCCAATGTTAGCAAACAGCCTCTGAGGAGGGTGGTGGCTCCATACTGCTGGGCAGGGCAGCAGAACCTGGGGGCTTCCACAAAGGCTGAGGGGTTTCTGTGTGGATGTGGGGAGGTGGCCTCCTGCCATAGGGAGCTTCTGCCTCAGTAGAGCTGAGCACTCTCAAACTCATCTCAAAGACGGATATGGGGACTCTCTGAACACCAAGCCTTTGTTAGGGCCTGGCTGCAGTGAGACAACTCTCCAGAAGCCCCAGAGCTGTGTCACCCTCTGTTTTTCAGTCTTGCTAGTGCAATCTATCCACCTCCCCAGCTGGCTTCCAAGCCTGGGCTGGGGATTTCACATGAGGCTTCCTGGAACAGGTTGCTGCAATGCCTGTGGCACCTCAGGAGGTTTTGGGCCAGGTTGTCCCACAGCATGAGCCTCTTGGAATAACTGGAGTTGCATCCCGGTGAGATCTCGCACCTCTTCCCTGTGCAGGATGAAGGCCAGAGCCAGAAGCACAGTAATTATCAAGCTAGTTGTGCTTGTTTTAGGAGGAACCAACCATCAGACAAAGGCTAATTCATTTGGCCATGGCCTGGAGCTTGGTCAGCACCTATATTAGTTGAGAAAATTAAGATGAGTTATCGCAAGAGCAGCTAGCAGCACATGCTCTGTAGATGTCCCAAAGAAAATACTGGTGGCCCCTAGCTACTCTTGGTGGCCCCAAGACCAGAACCTCATCATCAGTTGAAATTCCCTGTCTCCAGGAGTTCACAATTAGCAGGTGCTGCATGGACACCTAGAGAGGTACCTCACCCATGGTCCTTGGATCACAGTGTTGAGTATCCCAGCTTGCAGGGCCCTTTGCTGACTCCGCTTGGTGTATGCATCCCAGGGAGTCAGTAGCAAGTGCATGTTTGTCTGCAAGGAGCATCCTCGACGTATCCCTCTGTAGCAGGTGGCACACTGTGGGCCAAAAAGGGAATGCTCATGAGAAGGTGGTATAGAATCAAATCTGGCTGCACTGGCTGCCCAGGTGTGATCTTGACAAAGGCTGTGGGTGGTTTTGGAGGTGGATGGCAAGTCATGTCCTGGTTGAATTGTGTCCTGGGATTGCTTCTTCTGTCACCACCTCCCTCTGCTTCTCCTTGATCAGTCTAAAGTAGTGTGGTCCTTGGGGACTCAAGGGCCTGACCCAGAACTGGCAGGTGGTGGTCTGCCATGAGCAGCTTGGGCTGGCAGATCAGACCATGTGAAGACTTCTGCGTGTTGGAAAGATCAGACCCAGCTTTGAGTCCTGCCTCGTGGCCATAAAGCGAAGTCCCCTGAAAGGAAGGGATGGAGAGCATCGGAGACTAAAGTTCATGGGTGCTGAGGTCCTGCCCCAATGTGCTCTGTCGGGAGAGACCAGGAGTGGGGGACAGTCCTGTTTCTGCTAAGAAACATCATGCCTTATGCGCAGTTGGACTGTCTAGGGGGTAGAAAGTGGTATGAGAAATGAACCAATCACTAAAAATAATAATAGTTCTCTGCCTCTTCTAGGCGTGAGTTAGCCCCAGGGAGGAGGCCTGCCCTGACAGCTGAGGAGGAGCAGGACAAGCTCTGCACAGCCTTGTTCTTGGCCAGGATAGGGCTGCAGCCATACACATGCACTGTGCCTGGGGTTGGACTGAAGCCCTGGGATACTGAGGGATGCCCAACATGAGCACAGGCGAGCTCACGTCTCCTTGTATCTCACCCCATGCCAGGCTGCTTCTCTGCAGACTCTGACTTCTCAGCAGGTTCACCCTGAAATGTGGGGCCCTGCTGCAGTCAGCTCTTGAGTGAGGGCTTCTGCCTAGGAGCAGCAGGGACAGCCTCAAGGAAGTACAGTGATGCATCTCTGTCACTGCAGGCTGTGTGGATGGGTGTTGGCATGGAGAGGAGAAGCTCATGCTCCTCTCAGCATGGTCTGTGGTTGGGATAGGAGGGTCTATATTAGTTTGGACACTTCTGTAAGCACGCATGGACCAAGCAGGTACCTCAGCGTCAGCCTCACATTGACTGAGGAGCACAGTAAGGGTGGAGGGCTCCACTAAGGCTTCAGTGTTCCTCAAGTGTCCAGACTACTCCTTTGCAGGCTCTGAAGTGGTTCAGCTGCTTGCAGAGCTGGAGAGCTACTTACAGCTTGGCTGCTGGCTACAGGGTGTCAGTCTCCTCTACAGGCTTCCTCCCTTGGCCAGAACAAAGACTTCCTGTCTCTCCACTCCAGAATATGCAGGTGAGACCCTTTCTGCTCCTGAGATGATGTTTTCCAGGAA
Organism: Megaceryle maxima; assembly: GCA_024605025.1. NCBI lineage: Eukaryota > Metazoa > Chordata > Aves > Coraciiformes > Cerylidae > Megaceryle > Megaceryle maxima. Next base: position 12,384 of record JANHGN010002742.1, read on the forward strand.
GCATTGTTTCTTCCCTGAAGATCAGGTTGTTTGCAACAGCATTCTCATCTCTTAATCCCAGGTGCTCCATAAAGTGTAGGCTGGGGATGGACAAGGCTGAGATCCTGCAACCAGGAGGTCTTTTCAATCCACAGTTTTGTTGAGTCTTTGCCTAAACAAAGCTGATTCATGTGTCCAGCCTTGTGAACCAAGAGATGGGGTGTCCCAGTGTTTCTTTCAGCCAGAAAGGGGGTGTCACCAGAAATATGCAGGATTTTATTTGCAATATACCCTCCCTGGGAAGGATGGATCCTCACTTCTCACCTCTTGGAGCAGTACAGAGGGGCTCAAACTGGACATCCCATTCATGCTCTTCCTGAGCAGGAGCTGAATTTCGCCAGCCCTCTTGGGCTGACAGACCCTCCCTGATGCATGGAGAGAGGTGGCCAGCCTGTGACTCATTCTCTCCTCCCTACACAGAGAGCCTGGGCAGGAAATTTGGGTGGTGCTCAAGTGTTTGCTCATGGGACACCACCTCATTCCAGGCATGTTGGGGATGAATGGGAGATTGTGTAACCTCCTGGGGAGGGGAGACCTCCTAGGGCTTCCAGCCTGCTGCATGCTCAGGCTCACAGGGGCAGTCCTGTCTCTGTGCTGCTCCCATCTACCCTGTTATGGGACCTGGGACCACCCTTCATCTCCCTGAGCTCTCCAGCTTACCCTAGGAAGGGCATCCATGGGGCACAGATGAGGTAGGAGGGATGTTTAGCAGACTATAGAAGACAAGCTGTAGCAAACAGTGATGCTTTGATGATGATGACAATGAACCTATTCCCTGCTTGGATTCTTAGGCCCTGTGATCCCTGGAACAGAACCTCATAGATGAGGACATTTGCCAGAGTGCAGCAGTCCCCTGTTTACTTTGCTGATGTGCATTTTGCAGGCAGGGAAGCTGAGGCATGACTGGGAGATATTTCCAACCCCAAGCTCCTGAGGGAGCCAAGAATGGCTGCATTGCAGTCCCACGCTGCTTCTTGGGGAAGCATGAAGAAGGGAGGAGTCGGAGAAAGGGGACAGGAGGATGCTGTGAGCAGGAGCACTGGGGCTGCACCTCCTCTGGAGTTGCACAGGCTGGGTCATGGCCAGCATGGGCTGAGCCAACTGGCAACGCAAGCTCTGTCTGTGGCATCTGAGGGCTTGGCTTGAGGTGACTGTAACACTCTGTGACACTTTACAGGCACTTGGGACAGTAATAAATGAACATCCCAGCATCTGCTCTAGCCTTTGGTGCGAACCATGGAATGGCTGGCATGGCTGTGGTGAGGAGCTGGAGCAATGACAGAGCCATTCAGGGAAACACTTCTCACTGTCCTTTGCTGGATTCAGGGGCTAGAAAGGAACCATGTGGGTGGCTCTACTGCAGGACATCCCCTTTCTCCTACCCTCTTCCACAAAAGAGGTACAAACCATCCCAGAAAGAGTGTCCCCTCCCTTCTGCTGCCCCCCTGCAATGTCCCACTGTTGCTGCTCAAACTCTTTCCTCCTGGTCTCTGACCCCAGAGTCAGCACCTAACCAAGATGATCCCCTGGTAAACTTTGTCCCATCAGCATTCAGCCAAGGGCTTCAGTACCTGGATGCTGCTATCAGTCCACACCCTCCCACCTCTGCTTGCCCACATCCTGGCAGCATCATGCTCTCCCTGCCTGCAGGGTAGGGCTGGCACTGTCCTCAAGGGCAGAAACAGGAGGACACAAAGACAAAGGTGGCATCAAGGCTTGCTCTTCCTTGTCCACAGCTCCTTCCTGTCCCAAAGCTCCTTTGGGAAACATCCTGTACCTGTCTGCGGGCACTGGATACAGCTGTTTCAGCAGGGCTCTCGGTGCTTGTTCTCAATAGCGCTGCTGGAATAAGGGCCATCATCACACCCATCAGTTGTGTGATGGCACAGAGGTGACAGACAATATGGGATGGTCTGATGGGGACCTCCAGTGAGTCTTCACTGAGACAAGGAAGGCTGGTAGTTTTGCTATGGCCTTGGGAAGTTTTTCCCCAGGTTCTGAAAGCAGCACAACTGCAGAAGCCTACATGGTGCCCAGAGGGTCTTGTAGTCTGTGTAGCAAGTCCTTGTCCACTGCAGCCCAGTTCTGGGGTGGCACTGGACTCTCCATCATTTTATCGGGGTGAAGACACTTTTAATGAAAGAAGACCACAGGATGGCAGTTCCGCATCAGGCTGAAGGGCCATCTCCCCCACCTCTACTACCAGCAAAGAGTAGACACCCAAGGAAGCACCTCCAAACAGGGCAAGCATATTGTGCTGCCTCCCCAGGGTGCTCTCCTGGCCTTCAGCCATCTATGACTTTGGGTCTTCCCCTCCCAGATGTGGTGTTGGTGCATTTGAAAGCCCATGGAGATTTTTTTTGTTTGTTTTCTCCTTCAATGCTTCTTGAATCCACACAAACTTTTGAGCATCTGCAGTGTCCTGTGGCAAGGAGTTGCACAGATGATTTGTGTGGTGTTCAAAAAGCTACTGCCCACTCATTCTGAATGCACCACCTCTTGCCTTCAGTTCTTACCTTCAGTTGGCTGAAGGCATTGATCACTTGTACACATCCATGCTCTCGGCCACAGCTTAGACTTTGTTTAGAGACCAGGAGGAAAGGCCTGAAGGATCACACCTGTGTTAGGTCCTGGGCAGTGATGAATAAGTTGAGAACTGCCTTCACCCACCCATCTGCTTTACTGCTCCCTCTTTCAGGTCCTCAACAAATGAGCTGGCCGTGCTCATCTCTCGCATGCAGACAAATGCTGACCAGGTGGAGAAGGACATCCTGGAGACACAGTCCAGACTCAAGCAGGTGAGTTGTGGCAGAGTGTAGTGGGAAGGTGTAAGGCTTTGCCTAGAAATGTATTGTCTAGGATAACAGGGCAGGTGTCTGCTCTGTGCATCAGCTGGTGCAGGTTTGGGGGCTGACTGGAGGCTGGGGAGGAACAGAGCATTCCACAGAGCCTCCCAGCCCCTGGGGCCTCCCAGATTCCAGCCCCTGTGCTTTGTACTCAGTGCCTTGTGCTTCCCACAGCTAAGGCTGTCTCACCTACAGCAGCACAGCCCCATGCCTCCCAGCAACTCCAGAGGCAGGCAGGCAGCCTCACCCACACTGGCATCCTGGGTGGGAGAGATGCTGAAGCAGCTTGGCTGGGCATACTCTCCCCAGCAACAACTTCACACCAGGTTTCCCCTGTGGTCAGTTCATTGGGCATCCAGGCCCTCTGTGTTGGCCAAGGAGAATGTTGTGAGGTTGGTGTAGTCCAACCAGGCTTTTTTCCTCTGTCTTCCCTGGTCTCCAGGATGCCAGCAATCGCCAGAAGAACAAGGCTTTTGAGTTCCAGCAAGAGAATGCCAGGAATCTGAAGGAAGCAGAGACCCTGCTGAAGGACCTCTTTCTGGATGTGGACCGTGCCAAGCGGCTGAAACACCCTCAGGCTACTGAGATAGAGAAAGAGTGAGTGGGGGGGGGGGGGGGTGGGGGGAAACAAAACAACAACAAAACGCGGGGTGTGAAAGGGGGACAGGACAAATGGGAACCCCCAAAG